>JAADWZ010000199.1:0-51693 GCA_023336445.1 Pythium dissimile | reverse complement strand
GAACACGCGGCAGTTGTAGCGAACGCCGTTGTGCATGACCGGCATGCCGATGTCGCACATGATGCCGTCGGTCACGTCGCTCTTGAGGATCGTCTCCATCGACTCCCAGCAGTGGAAGAATGTGTCGGCCTCGAGGAAGTGGTCTTCGCACCCGTAGCCGCAGACCTCAAGTTCCGGGCCGACGCGGTAGGTGGCGCCGCGCGCCTTGGCCTCGCGGATCGAGAGCATGATGCGCTCGAGGTTCCCATCGAAGTCGAGCCCCCACTGATTGAGGTTACACGCGGCCACAGTGACAAGAGAGCTCATGGAGGGTGGGTCGCTGGATCGTTGGCAGATTGAGAAATGAGAGGAGGCATTGGAACCAATCCAACGACCCTCCTAGAAATCCCCAAGGGGGGCAAGGGGGGGGGAGGAGGCAGACGAAGACTTCGTACGGTCCCGCCGGTTCAGTCAGCGCCTGGTGCACTACAAACTTCAAGCACCAACGCCAACGGCAAGCGTCAACAGGTCGGGGCTATCCAGTCTCAAATGGCTGGAAGGCGAGCGCCCATCGCCCCTCGACGGGGACCTTCAAGTTGAGCCAGCCTTGGCGTTGCGCATTCACAACAGGCCAACAATCCTGGTCCCAACGCCAACAACCAACAACCAACCCAAGCAACTTTTTCGCCACGTCACACGAAACCGAGGCCATCGATTCGCCAGCAGCAACCAGCCGTCACAGATTCTCGAACCTTTTCTTTCTGTACCGCTTGAACTTGGCGGTTGGCAGCCATTGGTCCAAGTGGTATCACAAGGGTACCTTACGGTACTGCATTTAGATTCGTTCCCAGCGTCCCTCTCTCTCTCTCTCTCTCTGTATTCAATAAAGTCGATTGGCGAGGGTTTCGCTCTCAGCTGCACGAGAGTCGGAGCGTCTATCCGTTTACACAGGAGGATGTTCAACAACAACTCACATAAGGCAGAGCCGCCTGTGACTAGGAAGCGCCTATGTCCAATGAGATTCAACTTGAACTTGACTGTCGCATGTATCCGTCCGTCGACGGACGGACGTTGCCTCTTCTATTCTGAAGTAACGGCACTGCTTCAAGCGGACCGGTCCACATGAACCGTGTGAACCGGTTCGGTATTACCGCTTCAAAATCGAACCGGTTGCGTATCCGAGTGGTTGGTTGCTTCCTTCGCATGTCACGCCACACTGGTGACCAGTCTGGTTCGCCCAGAATTTTACCAGAAGAATATTGGAAGTGGCCCCTCGTGGATTTCGTTGATATGGTACTGTGGACTGTTGTTGGCTGTGCTGCTGCAGGTTCAAAGCGTGCCTTCGGCCGACGATGGATGGTGAGGATCGGCCATCTGAGAATAACGGATGCTGCTGGCAGCCTTCTGCAGCACTGCTGGAGTGCTCTGCGTGGGCAGTATAGTATCCAAGGACGGATGGAATCAGTCGGATTCCCTAGGTTAGGCGAAGTTCCAGTGGGCCAAAGTGGAATGGCCCGTCTCTGTCACCGCCAGTCGCCCATGCATTCCACCAATCCGATTTTACTGATATGTGAATTCCTATACATGATTGGCCAAAACTTATTCCAGTCAGCCCACCGGTCCATCATCATTGCGGCCCAGCAGGGTCGCCTTGTTGAACGAAGCGGGCGTCGTGGTCACGGCGCCGTCCACCTTTGACGACTCGCCCCAAGTTTCGCTGCTGATCTCCGCCTTGTGACCAGCGCTGGCGTCCGCCCGCCTCCACAGAAGCGACTAACCCCCGCCCGGCGGAAGCGCCGTGAGTCTAACCGTCAGCACAACAGATCGACTATACGCTCACGGCCCGCATACAGTATATGGCCACACGCCCCGCAGAACCGAGAACCAATCCACAGAGAACCGAGAACCCAATATGTCCGGCAACTCGACCGATATGCTGTCGTGTTATCCGATCGGAATCGATCCGACCAACGCGACGAAACCCTCGGATGGTGCAGTCCTCACCGAGCCGGGAGGGCACTTTGGACGGCTCCTGGCCGAGGCGAGCAAGATGCGCGCGACGGAGCCCGAGTTCGACGGCGCGCAGACTGTACAGACGCTCGGCTCGCTCGTGTCGGTGGTCGGCTGCGTGTTCATCATCGTCAGCTACGTCATCTTCCCGCCGCTGCGGCGCTACCACTCGGGCTTTGTGATCTGGATCGCGCTCATGGGCATCGTCTACCACGGCAGCGTGGCCGCGCAGTCGCAGCCCTACGCCGCGTGCTGCTCCACGGCGCCGTTGACCCACGCGGCGCTGCTCGCGCAGGAATTTTACTTTTTCGTGCTGGCGTTCAACTTTTACTACACGACCAAGTTCCCGTTCCGGTCCACGCAGTACCTCGTGCCGCTCTACCACGTCTTTGTGTGGTGCGTGGTCGGCGTCTCGGCCTACGTCGCGTCCTCGATGGCCGTGGGCAGCATCAGTTCGTACGGCTTTTGCTGGTTTAGCGGCTTTTCCTCCGGCCCAGAGAACGCGCTGCTGATCACATTTATGATCCCGCTGGGCCTCGGGTTCTTCATCTGCATGGGCTGGTACCTTTTGGCGACCAAGCGCGTGCGGCTCAGCGGCGGCAGCATCCACACGAGCGACGCGCGCACCAACCTCGACACGATGCGCAAGTACCTCACCTGGAGCTGCTGCTACTGGATCGTGGTCATGATCCCGTGGGTCGCGCGCCACAAGGACTGGGTTGAGCTCAACACGCCCGAGGAGAAGACCGTGCGGTTCATCGGCCGCATGACCATGGCGCTTAAAGGGCTGCTCACGGCGATCGTCTGGTCAAGGATCATGAATATGCGCAGCGCTTACGCCGTGTGGAAGAACGGCACGTGGGACGAGTACCTCAAAGTGCACGAAGCCCCATGGGTGCTGCGCCGGCAGATCCTGTACTTTGCTACCAAAGGCATCCAGTACAGTGCCTCGCTCGCGGCCGAGCAGAACGAGACTCTCAACGACGACCATCATCTGCGCTCGGGCTCGTCCGTGAGCCGCGCGTCGCTCTTTACACCTTGGAATCACCACCTGGACGACTGCAACCACGGCGGGCCGACGGTGATCTCCTACGAGCTGCAAGGACCTACGGTCGACTCGAAAGCCATCTTCCGGGACTTTTACCCCAACTCATTCCAGGAAATCCGGCGGCTTTCGGGCATCACCAGCGAAGGATACATCAAGTCGTTTGCCGGTCGCACCAAAGAACGCTTCAGCGAAGGCAAGAGCGGGTCGTTCCTGTACTACACTGGCGACCAGCTCTTCATCCTCAAGACGTGTACGCCCTCGGAGCAGCGGTATCTGCTTCAGATCCTGCCGCAGTACACGGCACATCTGCGTGACAACCCGAACAGCTACCTGTGTCGCTACGTGGGCTGCCACGAGCTCGTGATGGAGCATCACTCGGTCTCGTTCATCGTACTGACCAACATCCTCAACAACACGACGGTTAACGTGGACGAGTTCTACGACCTGAAAGGCTCGTGGGTCGGGCGCTTCCGCGCACTTACACCCAAGGGCACCAAGCGCGTGTGCAAGTTCTGCGGCCGCGATTACGTCGTGGGCATGTCCAAGGAAGTCTGCGAGCGCAACCCTTCGTACCGCAGCGGCCACGCCGAGCTGGTCGTGGGCAAGGACCTTAACTGGGGCAACAGGCGGCTGCGGCTTCAAGAAGAGTTGTCGCACCAACTGGGCAGCCAGCTCTACGCCGACAGCGAGTTTTTGCGGCGCATCAACTCGATGGACTACAGTCTGATCATCGGCATGAGTCGCTTCCCGAGTTTTACGTTTGCGTGCTCGGACGATGCGTCTATGACCGAGTTCAAGCTGTCGAGTCTGCCAACCAAGAGTGACCGTGGTGGCAACGGCGAAGACGAGCCGGCGTCGTTTTTCGACACGACGTACGCGCAGGCGGCGTCGCCCGTGGCGTCTCGGGCGCGCGACATCATCCCGACGGACGCGTGCGTGGTGAGCATGGGCATCATCGACATCCTCACGCCCTGGTCGCTACGCAAGACCATGGAGCACTGGATGCGCGTGTACTTGCAGTGCCGCGACCACGCGGGCATTTCTTGCGTCAATCCGACGTTCTATGCCGAGCGCTTCCGTCAGAACGTGGTCGATGTCGTGATCTTTGGTCATGGTCGCCCGCACAACCGACGCCACAACTGCCCACCGAGCACCACCACCAAAGAGTTTATTATGGTCGATTTCGCCCCCCACACGGGCACGGGCACGCCGATCCTGTAGGATTGTAATTTATTGAAGACTAATGCAGTACACTGTGAGCACGCACGTCATCGTTCCATTCTCCCACCGCACAGCCACGCTGCCTGCTCATGTCCAGCATACAGAATCACACATCGCATGGTCCGTTAGAAATTCCTGTACGTCTTCCAAGTAGTCTAAAAAGCCACGCACCGTCGCGCTCGGCGTCCCAGAAGCAGGCCGAGTTGGTGTGGTAGCCGGCGTTGCGCTTTTGCAGGATCGTGCAGTTGACTGTCAAACGCAAGCAAGTTCCCATCCATCAGCATCACCTAAGCGGTCACCCTATAGAAACCAGCCTATTTGCAGCCAACGCACCAATGAACTTGAAGCCAGCGGACCCGTTGGCCACGTTCTTCAGGTCTTTGAGACACAGCGACGAGATCTCCGAGGTCCACGCGTGGACGTCCACCGAATGGTACGGATGCGCGCCCAGGACCTTCTCTGGGATCTGCTGACCACGGATATTGAGAACCAAGCGCATGAACGACAGTCACTTGAAGCGCGTACCTGCTGGGCGATGTGCTTGACCTCAGCCTGGATCTCGTTGAACGCGTACTGATTTAAAGCACATATATCACTGTCACGAACTCCATACTCTCTCTCTCTCTCTCTATTTATCTCCCCCATACACACGCATGTGGCTATCGTGTGTGGGAACTGTTGCGGGCGCGTACCGCAGCGGCGTTGGCGTCGGTCATCGTTCCTTTTCGTCGCTCTTCTGAAAGAATGATGCAATTTCTCAAGGTTAACTTACGCGGAGCCCGTCGGTGGATTCGCCAGCCACTAAGTTCGCACGCTTCCACTAAGTTCGTATGTGATGTTCCCACGTTTGCGCCAAAAACACAACAAAACCTAGGAAAAGAGCTTGAAGCGCGTCCGTCAATAAATGGTGTCGACGCCGCAGCTCCCGCCGGGCGCCTACGCGCACGCGGGCGGGCCGTTCCTGCGCTCCTCGGTTGGCGTTAACAGCGCCAACAGTGCCAACGGTGCCAACGGCAGCGCGCGCGACTTTCTCCACGAAAGCTACGGCGGCCTGCGGTTCGCCCGAGACGCCGACGAGGACGACAGCGCGCCGCCGGAACCGATCGAGATTGTTCCGTGGCGCATGCGCGAGCGCATGAAGACCATGGACGTGGCGCTCGTGCTCTGTCTCAACATTGGCACTGATCCGCCGGATGTGGCCAAGGCCTCGCCCTGCGCGCGCAAAGAGTGCTGGGTGGATCCGTTCTCCATGCCGGCACAGAAGGCGCTCGAGACCATCGGCAAGACGCTCCAGTCCCAGTACGAGCGCTGGCAGCCGCGCGCACGGTACCGCCAGAGTTTAGACCCGACCGTGGACGAGATCAAGCAACTGGGCGTGACGCTGCGTCGTCACGCCAAGCAGGACCGCGTCTTGTTCCACTACAACGGCCATGGTGTTCCTCGTCCGACGCCCAACGGAGAAGTGTGGGTGTTCAATAAGAGCTACACGCAGTACATTCCGCTGCTCGTGTACGATCTCCAGTCGTGGATCGGCACGCCGTCCATCTACGTGTTCGACTGCTCGGCCGCCGGGATCTTGTTGAGCCATTTCAACGGCAGCCACCCGCCGCCCGACGACAGCACGACCGCTGGCGGTGGGAGCGTGGGTCCGGGCGAAGCGATCGTGCTGGCGGCCTGCGGGCCGGACGAGATCTTGCCCATGAACCCGGATCTGTGCGCGGACGTGTTCACGTCCTGTCTCACGACGCCCATCACCATCGCGCTGCGGTGGTTTATCACGCAGAACGAGCCTTCGATGTCCCAAGTGGACGCGAGCTTCATCGACCGGATCCCGGGCAAGCTGACAGACCGCAAGACGCCGCTGGGCGAGCTCAACTGGATCTTCACGGCCATCACCGACACGATCGCGTGGAACGTTCTGCCGCGCGAGCTGTTCCAGAAGCTGTTCCGCCAGGACCTTTTGGTCGCCTCACTGTTCCGCAACTTCCTGCTCGCCGAGCGCATCATGAAGTCGGAAGGCTGCTCGCCATGCTCGCTACCGACGCTCCCGCCGACCAACCACCATCCGCTCTGGCGGTCGTGGGACCTCGCGGCCGAGATCTGTCTGAACCAGCTGTACAAGATCTCGAACCCGCATCCTTACGCGGAGATCAGCATGCAACCGTCGCGGTTTTTCGCCGAGCAGCTCACGGCGTTTGAAGTGTGGCTCCAGTTTGGCTCGCCGGCCAAGGCGCCACCGCAGCAGCTGCCCATGGTGTTGCAGGTGCTGCTGAGCCAAGTGCATCGCCTGCGCGCACTGATCCTGCTCAAGAAGTTTTTGGACCTCGGCCCGTGGGCGGTGAACCTGGCGCTCTCGGTCGGGATCTTCCCGTACGTGCTCAAGTTGCTACAGTCGCCGGCGAGTGAGTTGCGCCAGGTGCTGGTCTTCATCTGGGCTAAAATTCTCGCTCTTGACCCAAGCTGCCAACTCGACCTTGTCAAGGACGATGGCCACACCTACTTTGTCAACCACCTCGCTGCTGGAATGCAGGGTATGGGTCCTGGCGCAGGCCCGGGAGGCTACAGCGGGGGGCCTGGCGGTCCGCTCGGCCCGCAGGGTTCGGGTGGGATGCCGTCAGACCAAAAGGTCATGTCGGCATTCATCCTCTCGGTGATCTGCAACAACTGCCCGCAAGGTCAGAAGAGCTGCTTGCAGCAATACCTCCATCGGATCTGCGCTAACTCGCTGATGGACCCGAGCGAGGATGTGCGCCGCTGGATCTGCCTCTGTCTCGCGAAACTGTGGGAGAATTTCGAGGACGGCAAGCGCCTTGCGGTCGACGACAAGCTGCCCAAGCTAATGAGTCTGCGTCTCCACGACGAGCGGTCTGAGGTGCGCGCCGCGGCGGCGTACGCGCTCGGAACCCTCGTAGGGCTCCAGTTCGACGGCAGCTTGTACGGTCCAACGACAGATCGGTCGTATGTGGACGAGTTTCTTCGCCAGCGCGCTCGTGGGGACGTTCTTATCGCGGCCGAGTTGCTATGGGGCTGCCAGGATGCGTCGCCGTTTGTGCGCCGAGAAAGCGTGCTCGCAATCGCGAATTTGGTTCTCCACACGTACCACCAGCCGCGGTTCGATATCGTTGCCAGGCACTTCAAGAACAATGCGACCTCGAGCCACAACGCGAATGGCACGCCGTCGCTGTTACGATCGCCACAATATATTTTTGCCTCACGGCCGGGGGAGGCGAGCGAGCCAACACGTCCGCAGAGCCAACGAGGTGTGGACGAGATTCCACCGGACAAGAGCTTCCCGGTGGGCGTCGGGCTCGACATTGATAGTGAGGTCGTCGACGCGATTGGCGAAGATGCCAAGTTCTATGTGCACATCTGGCACGTGCTGAAGGAGATGCAAGCGCACGATCCGTTCCCCACGGTTGTTTGCGCCGTCAAGCAGATCGTCAGTCAAGTGAACGCCGCCATCTTAGCAGCAGATAAGGCCGCTGAAGCCGAAGCCTTTGCACCTCCGAACCAGAGCTCGACGCCGCGGTCTCCCATTGCGCACGGTGCGATGCAACGCGAAGGCTCCGCGCCCCATCTTCCGACGCACGCGCCTGTGCCCCACCAGCACTCGGCGCCATCCAACGAAGCTCCTCATGAGAGAAGTCGTCAAGTTGGACGGCCCGCCCCAGTTTCTGCAGGCCTGGGCGTTGCACCAAGCGTGGGAGGAATGCGGCCGTCGCAGTCGGTCGGCAATTTGAGAGGCGCTCATTCCGAGGACCACAACGCCCACGCGGCTGAAGACGCTGCTTCTGGCCACGCCCACCACGGAGCCGTTCGGCACTCGCGCTCGGACCAACGCGGAGGTCCAGCAGCTCAAGCCGACCTAAATGGTGCGCATTGGGGCGGCGCGCAGCCGATCGACGTTCTGCCGCCACAGCAAGCTCCGCCGCCGCTTCCAACGCATGGCCGCATACCTGACTTTCCAGAATCTCTGCTTTCGACGCTGTACGACCGACAGAAGGCGCGATTTAACGAATCGATTCTCGAGCCGCTGAACGAAAGCGACGACCCACTCAGCGACAAGGGCGGCGAGAAGCTGGAGCGCGTTCGCCACTTCGAGCGGATCCGCAAGTCGGCGCTGAAGATTGCAGCAGGTTTTGCAACAACTCCGACTTCGCCATTGGCGAACGATCGGTTTCATCTGCCGGGCTCGCTCGCGTCCAATGGCAGTGGGGTGGCGGGCAGCAACTCGTCGACGGCGATAAACTATCCGCAGAACATGCTGAGCTCTCGCAGCAGCGGTGACAAGTACGACGCGAAGAAGTTCACCATGACGCTTCGCCAGCGCGCCGTGCTCAATAATGAGGCCGAGATGACGTCGCTGCTGCTGTTCCATCCGTACGAGAAGATGCTCATCGTCGCGGACGAGAAAGACCAGATCTCGCTTTACAATTTCGAGCAGAGCGAGAAAAAGGCGCTCTCGTTTGGCAACAAGAACCCCGCTGGGTACGTTTGGCACTGTTTGTTAGTTGTTGCTTGGCGTTGTATGCTGATTGCTGATTGCCGTACTGTATATGGTCCAATAGCTCCCGACTGACGTCGCTCTCGTGGATCAACGAGACCGAAGAGAGCCTGCTCACGTGTGGCTCGGACGACGGCGTCATCCGCATCTACCACGGGCTCCACTCGCCTCACCCAGTCGCGCCAGCACCTACGCTGCTCACGGCGTTCGTAGCTGTACCGGATCTCATCCCTGGCACGCGCGGCTCGGGGCTCGTGACCAACTGGCAGCAGAACAGTGGCATGCTCTTCGCTGGTGGCAACTCTGGCGTGCTTCGCGGCTGGAATATGCGTCAAGAGCGCTGTTCGATCAGCATTCCGACGCAGACCGACTCGTGCATCACGACGCTCGCGAGCGACGAGACCATCGGCAGCTCGCTCGTGGTCGGCGGCTTTGGCGACGGCACGCTGCGGCTGTTCGACGTTCGCGCCTCACGGCCCGAGTTTCTGATCAAGAGCGCGATGAACGAGCACTCGTCCTGGGTCGTGCAGACGCATCTCTACGCGGGCAAGCACGAGCTGCTCTCGGGCTCGGTTTCGGGTGAGCTCAAGTTTTGGGACCTGCGATATCCAAAGAACAGCGTGCGCTCGATGGAGGCCCACCGCTCGCCCATGACGGCGCTGGCCGTCCACGACTACGCGCCCATTTTCGCCAGGTATGTGTATGCGGCACCCTTTGTGGACTACTAGGATGGCGCGTCTAACGAGGAACATGGTCTTGTAGTGGCTCGCACAACCAGTTTATCAAAGTGTTTCGCAGCGACGGCGAGCAGCTCGCGCTCATCCGATACCACGAAGGCTTTCTGGGCGAGCGCATCGGCCCCGTGTCCTGTCTGGCATTCCACCCGCACCGGCTCTTGCTCGCGGCCGGCGCGACCGATTCGGTCATCGCCATTTACTCGGCCGACAAGTGAGCGTAAGTTTGCGTACCCTGTGTTAATATACAAAACTCCACGCCATCAACCAAGCCAAGGAAGGAAATGGAGAAGAGTCGGTGCATTAGCGACAACATGATATCAAAAGGAGGGCGGCAACCAATCCACCACTACAGTAAGAAAGCGATCGATCGACCATCTCAAGGCCAGTTGGTGGCCGGGAAGCGCGCGCGGTCGTGCGCGGCGTCGAGGTCGACGTCCGGGCCGACGGGCACGATACCGTGGGGGTTGAGGTGCGTGTGCGACGCGTAGTAGTGGAGCTTGATGTGCTGCATGTTGACCGTGGGCTTGATCTTGGGGTGCTGGTAGATGTCGCGCACGTAGTTGCTCAGGTTCGGGTAGTCCTTGATCAGCTTCTTGCTCGTCTTAAAGTGCACATAGTAGACCTCGTCAAAGCGGATGAGCGTCATAAACAGGCGCAGATCGGCCTCCGTGAACGCGCTGCCCATCAAGAAGCGCTGCTTGTCGAGAATCGCCTCGACACGGTCCAGCGCCGCAAAGAGCTTGGTTACGGCGTCGCCGTAGGCCTCTTGCGAGGACGCAAAGCCGCACTTGTAGACGCCGTTGTTGATGTCATCATAGACCCACGCGTTGATCTCGTCGATCTGCGCGCGCAGCTCCTCCGGGTAGTAGTCCGTGGTGGACGGCACGACCGAGTGGAAGGCGCTGTTGAACATGCGGATGATCTCGGAGGATTCGTTCGAGACGATCGACTTGGTCTTCTTGTCCCACAAGATCGGCACCGTATAGCGCACCTTCTGCGAGGTCACGAGCTCGTACAGGTCGCGCGCAAACTTGGCGTGGTTGAGCTCATCAGGGTTCGAGCCGGCCGAGCTGTAGGCGCCGACGCCCGAGGGACCGGGCAGCGTTGGCGTGGTGTTGGGGTCCACAAACGCCCAGCCAACGTGCGCGTCTTCCGGGTCGTTGGGGCGCGTGCGCTGGAACACGGGGTGCACGACCGAGACGTCGATGGCCTTCTCGAGGCCCTTGAGGTGGATCATGGAGACGCAGCGCGAGGCCCACGGACACGCGAGCGAGATGTAGAGGTGGTAGCGGCCGGCCTCGGGCGCGTAGACGGCGTCGGCCGACGGCTCGATCCAGTTGCGGAACGCGCTGGGCTCGCGCTCGAACGCGCCCTTCTGGGAGGTGGCAAAGAAGCCCTTGGAGGTCATGGTGCGAAGGCGTAGGGGGGAGAGGGCGTGGTGACGGCGGGAAGCGAGCAGGTGGCGTGAAGGCGGCGAGACCGAAAGTGAGCAGCGAGCGAGCATTGCCGAAGGAAGGCAAGCTTCGACAATGATCTTTTTTGTTGTTGTCTAGACTTGAGAGAGGTCGTGGTGGGTCCATCAAGTTCACGGTCCCACAGTGGCCACTTCAAGAGAAGAGATAGCGTCACCATTCCATATGTGTACCAGTCAGTGTTCCACATTAAGGGTACTTTATGGCGTAAGCATGGAAGGTGTACCATGTAATCCGACCAATCATAGGCCGAGTGGAGAGACCATCACAACGCCGATAAACCTTTGCAGCGGCGGAACCTGGAGCTTGCGTGCTGCAACGCTGGCAGTCGTCTAGTAGTAAAACCACGGCATGCATGCGCCCTCGCTATTCTACATATATAACGCCGTCTCCATTCTGCAGACGTGGATTGTGTTCCATGCCACAATGGCAGGAACAAATAAAATTGCACTCCACGGATTATTCACAATTCAATTGGGAGTTGGACCAAGTGCTGTTGGTCTAAACATGAGAATATGCATTTATAAAGGCTTCAAATTCAAACCGCCAAAACAAAGTTCACCTCCCGCGAAAAATTGCGAAAATAAAAAGTTGCTGTTGGGGGTTTCGCGAGAGTTAACCTGTTCTTTTCCGCAACGCACCAACGCACCACCACCATGGCGGCGCCGCGCGCGAGTGCCGGCTCGACGATCGCTCCCTGGTGGAAGCCTCCAGGCTTACTGGACCTCTCAGATGCCGACGCCATGGGCGGCTCGTCTGCCGTAGCGCGGCGCTTCGCCTCCTCCCTGCTCGTGGAGCGCGCGCTCGCGTATGCGTCGGCGCCAACAGCACCAACTTTGGCGTCATTGTACCAACTCACGCGACGCAGCACCACGCAGACGCTCGTGTTCCCCGCGCAACACGCAGCGCTGTGCCTCCGCCTTCTGGACGTGCTGGCCGAGCACGTGCTCGCGCTCACGGCCACCGGAAGCGAAGCCGCTTCCTCCTCCTCCGCCCGCACAGCAGGCGCCGTCGAGTTGCAGCAAGTGCTGGATCTGGTCTATCTGTTCTCTAAGGGCACAGCGATCGGATACCCGTCCCACGCGCAGGGCAAGCTGCTCCAGTGGCTCGTCGCGCGCGTGGTGGCGTCGGCGCTGGGCGGCGCCTGCGACGACGAGGGTCTGCTCAAGCTGCAGCTGCTGGTGCTGGCTGAGATGCTCAAGACCAACGCCGGCGTGCGGCTGTACGTGAAAGAAATGAAGAAAATCAAGGAATTCTACCGCGCGCTCACGATTTTACTAAACTCGACCGAAGACGCTGAGTTTCTTGTGCAGAGCATGGCCATTCTTGCGCGGCTCGTGCTCTCCGAGACGCTGGGTGCCAAGCTGTTCAGCCCCAAGAACGTCGACCAGGCGCTCGAGCTCGTGTTCTCCGTGCTTGAAGGCACGTGGGAGAACGGTGGCGCCAACAGCAACGATGACAATGTTGGTGTTGGATCCAACGGTTCGTCCGGACGGCTCGTCGACCTGCTGCGTCACACTGCCGTGCTCCAGTGCTCCAGCGTCGACCTGCTCTGCGACCTGGCGGACCGCAGCGAGATCCTCTCGGCGCTGGAGCAAGCGCCCAAGTTCCGCGACACGATGGAGCTCATGCTCAGCCACATCCACTTGAACGGCAACGCGCAGCAGATCCAAGTCGCGCTGCACTTTCTCTCGGCCATGTGCGGCTTGGGCCATCAGTTCCGCAAGCTGTTGATCAAGCTGCTGGCCGACCACGACGTGTTCCACCGCGTGCTTCAAGTAGCTGTGCATCCGTCCAAGATGGTGGGCATGCTCGCGGCCGAGTTTTTGGTCAAGGTCATTGGCGATGACTTCCGTCCGTTTCGAGGAATGTTCGAGTCGGCGCTCGAGGCGCAGCAGCTGAGCCCCGTTGTCAACGGCCTGTTCCGTCTCGTCAACGAGGCGTCGGCTGTCGTTCAGCAGTGCGGCGCGGTGGAGGAGCTGGCCAGCTCGGAAGAGTATCTGCTGAGCGTGCAGGTCTGTCAGCTGCTGACCAAGCTCGCAGCGTTCCCACTCCTTCGAAAACTGTGTGTGGCAGCGGTCCACCTAAATCAGGTGAGGCAGTCCAGGCTGGCCCGTGCGTACTGCTTCTCTCTAGTTACGTTTTTGGCTGTTCGTAGAGCGCCTCCGTGATCCAGTTCGAATCGGCGCAGGTCGTGTCGGTGGACCCACAACTTCTGATCCAGTTCCAGCCGCGATTGTCCATCAACCTCGTGGTATGTGTCACGACCTGCGCCAGTCGTTCCCAGCAGACTGAATCGTTGCTTCTTCTGTAGATGCTACTGTCCAATTTGGTGCAAGAACCGTCGATGGACGACAAGCACAAGCGCACGCTGAATCAATTCTTGCAGTCATCCGATGTCGCCACGATTTTGGGCGCGGCACTGCTCAGTCGCGACGACAAAGAGCTCATCGTGGAGACGCTATTACTCTTCAATCAGTACATTTCCCAGTCGAGCAACAAGCGGTTCCACGCGCTGAGTTTGGCGGAGGGGATCATTAGCGTAGCTCAACGCAACAACGAGGCCACTGACAACCTGCAGTCGGCGATTTCATCGCTTGAGGCCAATACGGAAGCTCACATGAAAACGATCGAGCGACTCCAGGGCGAGATCCAGCAGTCGCTGCGCCTGCAAGATGATGCGAAGGCGCGTCAGGATCAAGAGCTGCAGGAGATTAAGATTAAGTACATGGACCAGTTGAAGCAAAAGGACGATCTTCTCGCCAAGTCCAGAGAGATATACGAAAGCAAGTTGCGCGAAGCCAACGCCCAATGCGAAAGCCTCGCGCAGGTGATGAACAAGAAAATGGGCTCGTTGCAGCATCGCGAGCAGCTGCTGCAAGAAAATCGATCCAAGCGGATGGCGCTCGAAGACGAAAACAACGAGCTCAAGCGCAAAGTGCACGTGCTCGAAGTTCGGCTCGAGGAAATCGCCCAAGCCCATTCGATCTCTTTAGAGGAAATGAAGCTTCGAGACAAAGAAGTCAAGACTTTGCAGGACGAGCTGACCGCTCTGTCGGGTGACTACACGGGCCAACGCGAAGAAATCGAGCGAGCTCACGACAACATCAAGGTGCATAACTCGAGCGTTGACAAAGCTCGTGGACGCTCTGGGTCTGAACTGTGAATTATGTACTTGTGCTGCGTAGAAACTGGAGGAAGACCTCCACGATCGGTCCGAGTCACAAGAAACGACGTTCAAAGAGCTCGTCTTGCTGTCAAAGGCCCACAAGGCGTTGATGGAGGAGAAAGACGCGTCAACAAGAGAATTGGACGCAATGCGAGACGAGCTCTCTAACATGGAATCTCTCAACATCACCATCCAGTCTCGGCTCCAAGAAAAGAAGGAACTGGTCGAGCAACTTGAGCGCAAGGTCAAGCGACTAGAAGAATCGGCGGCCATCAGCCAAAGCGCACTAGAGGACGAGCGGGATAAGAGTCGTCGAGCCGCTCGCGATCTCGACGACGTGCGCAAGGCGCATCGCAAGTTGGAGTCGGAAGTTGCCATGACGGAGCTTCGAGCCGCCGAGACACATCTTCTAATCGAGTCTAAGGACGAGCACATTCGCAAATGCGAGGACGAGATTCGCCACTTGGTACGGCCCGCGTCTCGGATGGAGCCAGCTCGGTGGGCTCACTTGCTTGTTTGGCTTTGCTATAGGCGGATGAACTCAAGAAACACTCCAAGGTTCAGGCGTTGATCCACCAACTGAGCTCGGGCGGTGACCCGCACGCCGCCGCCGCGAGCGCATTCTTGGCTCGAGACAGCTAGAGGAGAACTCTCCATCGGAGTTTGTACAATGAAAATGATGAATGTCAAATTAGAGCAAAATATCGTCTCCGCATGGAGTGTGTAGCACGACCAGTTCCAGAAACAGAACCCGGCAAAGTCGTTCTAGTTTCGGCGGCCGCGCTTGAACTGGCCGCCCTTGTTGTACTGACCGCCCTTGTTAAACTGCTGCTTGTTCTTGAGGCTCTGCTTGAAGCGGTTGCTGCGCGCACTGCGAGCCTCCTCCCAAAACTGCTTCTCGTCGTCACCCTCCAGCAGCTTGGCCGACGCGAGCTTGACGCCGTTCACGTCCAAGCCGGCGTTCACAATCTCCACGACCTTGAGCGCGCTCTCCGTGCTGGCCACGCGCAGGTAGCCGCTCTTGTCGCCGATCTGGTACTTGATAAAGGCCACGCCCTGGCCCTCGCCCGCGGCGTCGCCCAGCTTCTCGTTGATCGTGTTCTTGATGTCGTCGCGCGAGACCTCGCCCTCGACGCCGTCAAACTGGACGATGAGCCCCTTCTCGTACTGGATCTCGACCTGCAGCTCCTCGTGTGGCGCCAGCAGATGGAACGTGACCTTCTGACCGCCCAGCTCGGCGTCCTCGAGCGCCTTGAGCTTGTCAAACAGCTCGGTAGCGCGCGCGGCGTCGTTGACCACAAACTTGGCCTGGTCCATGCCGTCAAACTCGATGAACGGCGAGCGCTCCGAGGCGTCCATGGCGCGCGCAATGAGCTTCTTGATGTCATCCATGCGCACTCGCGGCGGGATGCTCGAGATGTGGATGGCCTTGCCGTCCGATTCGCGCTTGCGCTTGCCGTCCTTCTTGTCGTCCTTCTTGGTGCGCGGGCGCGCGGCGATCGCGGCGGCGTCGGTCACGAGCTCAAACGCGAGCGTCGTGCCGTCGATCACGACCGGGTGCTTGGTGGTTACGAGGGCCAGGACCGTGGTGGCAAACTCGAGCTGCGAAAACAGCACGTAGAGCTCCTTGGTAGCCGTGACAAACTTAATGCGCGAGCGCAGCACCGGATCTTCCTGCCACACGGGCAAGAACGCGTCCAGGTACGCGGTGATGTGCTTGATCGGCACGTCCTTAGCGACCAGCATGGCGCGCGTGGCCTTCTCGAACTCGGACTGTGCGTCCGCCGGCAGCGCGTTGAACGCGCTCAGCGGCATGACCACCGGTTTGTGGCGCACAATCACGATCTTGTCGGCCTCGTTCTGGACGTGCTGCAGCGTGGCCTCGTCTTTGAATTCCACGTGGACCACACCGGCAAACTTCTTGTTGTACTGCTTGCGGTAGATGTACAGCGGCTCGGCGTCGACGGCCGCGAACGCCTCTTTGATCTCGTCCACGGTGGGCATGCTCGAGCCGAGCCCGGCGAGCACAGCCGTGCGCGTCGGACTGTCATCGCTGTCCGGCAGCGCGTGCTTGCGGCGCAGCGCGTCCTTGTTCTCGCTGACCTCAACGACGTCCGAGCCGTCGAGCGCCGCGAGTAGCTCGGCCGGGTCCGTGGTCAGCGCCGCGAGCTTCTTGAACGTGAAGAGCACCGAGAATGGGATGAAGCCGCCTTCGCGCTGCTTGGTCTCTTCCTTGAGGAACTTGTCGCGGCGGAAGTTGCTGTCGGAGAAGTAGAACTCGACCTGCTTCTTGATCTGCGCCGAGAGCGACGACGCCATGGCTGCTTTTGCTGGTGGAGAGAGAAAGAGAAGCGGTCGGTGGGTTGGCGCAACGGAGAGCTGGACCGCGATTGATCGTCTCCAGCGAATGCCCCCAACGATGAGCTATTCCGATTCCGATCTGATCCTTTTCTGAGACTGAGTCTTCCTCAGGCTGGTGAGATGAATGGAGGAGCTGCTCACTCGCATCTGAGTCGCCAATCACGAAGAGGCGGCATGGACTCGACGCGCCTGATTGGCGGATACTACGTAGTCCAACTCAGCAAGTGGAAGTTGCGTCTTCCAACTTGAAAAAGAGTCTGGATATCCAGTGATGATTGGTTTACATTAGGCGGCCAATTGCTTGTCCTTTTCCTGCTGCGTGACGATCTCCACGACCAGGAACATGATGGCGGCGTTGGGCACCACGCGCATGAGGTGCGCGGGCATGCCGCCGTAGAGTCCGCGCGCGCCTTCCTCGCGGAAAATGGTTGCGATCGACTGCACCATGGAGCGATACTTGAGCTCTTTCGAGCCCACGGCGCCGCGCTGGTCGCGCATGCGCGTGCGCACCACCTCGTGCGGGTAGGTAAGCGCCGCTGCAAACAGCTTGCACAGGCCCGCGGCCAGAAAGTACTTGGTGTTGCTCGGCTCGTCGATGTGCGACTTGCACTCCTCGTAGAGTGCAAACTGGATCGCACTCTCGGAGATGCCCCAGTAGGACGCCGACAGTCCGCGGAAAAACGCACGCGGACCTTCAGTGCGGTACATGTCCAGCGCGACGCCCATGATGCCCGAGAGTCGCGGTTTGGCCAGCGTGGCCATGGATCGCTGGCTCGCGGTGTTGAACCCCACCGAGAGCACATTCGGCCGCACCGCCATCAGCTCGCTGTGAGCTGGCATGAGCTGGTAGCGTGTCTTGACCACCCAGATCGGACACACGAGCGTGGCCGAGAGCGAGCCGGCGGCTGCCGCGGCACTGAAGTTGCATATCCGGCCTTGGAAGCCGTGGCTCGCGAGAAAATCCTTGAAGCGCGAGTAGCTGCCAAAGTAGATAGCGCGCGCAGGAATGATGCCCACCAGCGTCGGCGTGATGCCTCGCCACAGACCGAACACAGACTCTGCACATGCAACAACACGATTAGAAAAAAAATACGTCTCTGCCTGCAGACGCTGCGGCAATCATGGATCTCATCGGTACCAGACGTACCACTCTTGAGAATGGAGCGCATGACACCAAACGTCGTCGGCGCGGTCTTGCCCTTAAACGAGTCCCTGCACCAAGACAGCAAGACATCAGCCCCTGCGCATGGAGCTGTCATCATCCTCTACTGCTGCAGCTGCAACGTATCGTAACGCACCGTCCGCCCTGGATCTGGAGCCGCGTCTTGACCACCTCGAGGGGCGACGTGAGCAGCGCCGCGGTCATGCCGCCGACGGCGCCCGCGACGAAGTGGCGCCGCTGGTCACGCGGGAACTTGGCTGTCGACATGGCGACGCCGCGGGCACTGCTGGCGCTGTCTTCTCGCTGGTGCGTGGTATCGCGTGCGGAAGCCATGGTGTCCGTCCAGTCCGCTCGTCCGTCTGTCTTCGAGTGGTGGGAGCTCTTGTGTTGATGCACGGACGACATTCATTCCGGCAGATCCGCCCGACTTCCAACCAAAACTACACCTTGTTTTGGTATTACTGTACATCTGAGCTATGGGTTCTTGTTCATGTCGCAGATATGCTTACCGGTTTTCTACTAGTGGAATGTCAACTTCAACTTGCGACTGACTGATAGTCTTGCCATTAGTGATAGACTGACTGTGAACCAAGGAAGAGAAGAACGCGTTGGATTCCTTCGTCTACAGTATCCTT
Organism: Pythium dissimile; assembly: GCA_023336445.1. Taxonomy (NCBI): domain Eukaryota; phylum Oomycota; class Peronosporomycetes; order Pythiales; family Pythiaceae; genus Pythium; species Pythium dissimile. Next base: position 33,395 of record JAADWZ010000199.1, on the reverse strand, counting down.
CCTCTTCTCAATCACCTGTAAGTCAAGAACAGCGAGGAAGCGGGCGACACGCCAGCCAACAACACAGCGATCCTGACCAAAGAACATGAAGTCAATCCGTCCATGCTCGTGGACCAAGAAGCGTGCTATCCAAATGTCGCTGGCGGCGCGTCCGTTCGCCAAGCGACGGCGCACGGACAGCTCACCAGCGACATTTCACGCGGATGAACCCACTGCGCAGTGCCACTGCGCGCGCTTTCATGTGACGCTTGTGCCGACGTCGCATTACCCAACTTGGGTCCCAAGAGGCCATGGAGAAGATCCCTCTGGATTCATTGAGGAACGACTACGGTATTGGAGCCCCTAATGTCCAGAGCGTCGATGTCTTCGTGAAACAGAAGCTATTTAAGGTGGATGTGGCAGCGGCGTGTCCAGTGTTGTGGTTCAAAGCGGCTTGTCTGGTGCTTGATCTCCCTCTCACAATCAGACTCGGAAGCCAGGTACGTTGCGTGCTGGAGCAGCTCCTTTTGGCGACCTCTCGAGATCGCTTTCAAGAGAGAGAGAGCCGAATCGACCGGTCTTCCTGTTTCCATTGGACAAAGTATGCGTGTGCCGCGGAGAAGAAACCGCTGCCTACGTCGGAAGAACAGCTTTAAACAAAGCTTCCCCATGGAGCTATGGCAAGATGCCGTATCTATTCGCTAGTCGGCCGCTGGACTTAAGTGCGCGCTACTTGCGCTCACATCGGCGGTTCGGTGGACCGTCCTCACGGTGGAGCTTGCGGCTTTTGACGCGAGCAAATGAAGCGGGTGATTCCGACTGCCACGGACGCTGCTCAACTTTTTTTTTACGCGCTTGTTTCGAGGTTTACAACAGATCTGCCCACTGTTGGGACGTGGGTTCACAAAAATCAACAGCGATCGAAACGTGAGGGGGCCAAGGGGGCCACTCGACCCGACCCCGACCACGGAGACGACTTTCCCATCGGCACGCATCTGAGCGAGGAAATACCCCACGCCGGAGATGTTAGTTGTTAAAGTGTATAGGCGTTTCACTTCAACGCCTCTTCAACTTGAAGAGGCCTGGATTCCAGATGGACCCTGGCCAAGCTTAACGGCTTGTGGTCACACATGTGGTGGCGGCAGGGTGGCAGAGAGATATTACAGCAGATCAGGCTCCACTAAAGCAGTGCAAGGTGCAACCAGTCCTGTCGGACGTATTGAAAGACCTTGATGTTCATCCAGTGCGCGTCACGCAGTACGTGGATCTGTTCGTCTCCACTCGACCTCTACGCTCCGTCGAGTGTGCTCTCTGGTGTCCATCTGCGCGGATCTGTTCGTGGGATGGAGAGAGACACTCGAGTGTCCTTTTCCCACTGTAGCCCACACGTTTCAAAGTGGCTGGCAGGTTCATTCCACAATCATCTCTGGTGATCTCAAGAGACGACCACTCGACCGTCAACTCGACAATTAGTATGCGCTATTCCGTGCTCGCCATCCTTTTCACTGTGTGGTTCTCAGTGGCGTCAGCTGCCGAGTGCCAGCTCGTCGCCACGGACCAAGTGCTCAAGAAGATCGCGCGGAACGAGGCGGTGGCCAAGTGCAGCGCCGACTCGGGCTTCAGCTTCCACCCACCCCCGTCCAAGCCCACGGCGGCGCAGTTAGACGCGGTCTGCGGCGTACCGTCCTGCCGTGTAGCGGTGAACGCGCTCGTGGGGATGAAGTTGACGTCGTGCACCATCAGCATGTTTAACGGAGTGAATCTTGGACAAGTGGTTAACACGGTGCGAGCCCACTGTGAAGAGAAGCGCGGAGCCAAGGACAATGGCGCGCAGCCCACGCCTTTGAGCGCGGCTGGTCCAGCCAACGCCAACACTAAATCCAACGCCAACGCCAACGCCAGCGTCAGACCCAATGCGACGCCAACAGAGCCAACTGCCAAGGCGACGGACGCGACTCCGAGGCTGAATGCGTCGCCATCTGGGGCCACTGGTGTCTCTCCAGCAACAGCCAAGGGAAAGGCGAGGCTCCGCAAGAACTGCCATCAGTGAACAGCACATGGGTACAGATTCACTATTGTTATGTGTCAGAAGAGTCATCCAATAGAGTTCATAACATGTTATTTTGTGGTCCGTGCTGAACTCTTTTGCTCCCAAGAAGCCGGTCCAGTTGCACATCCGATCGTGGATCCGCTCGCTCGATGGCCTCGCCCAGACGACGCAGCCTCTGTCTGTGTGACTTAATAGATCTGCTATCCGACTCTCCCACCAGATGGACTCTCGCCACCAGCTTGGTGCGTGTACTGGATTATAGAATACTAATAAATAGTTTTTCTCGGCAATAGAGACTTTCGGTTGATCTCAGCATTGACCACCCTTTGAGTGTACCACCCTCGCCTTTACTCTATGGTTTCTCACTCAAAGGAATTCAGTGTGCAATTCCTTCTCAATACCGCGTCCATCTGACTGTAAGGACTTGACGGCTGCCCATGTGGTGAGCCGCTGAGGAACCGAAGGTCAGCGAGCAGCGCGACTTTGACATTCCCGAATTTCTCGCCTCTCTCGCTCACTCCAAACAGCAAATACCCGAAATGAAATCCTGGTCAGTAGTGTGCACGCTAGCGGCGCTCGCCGTGTCGTCGGTCCAGGCGGCGCCGGCCGTGGAGGCCTGTGATCTCATCAAGATCTTCAGCATCGTCAAGCCGTTGGAGACGAACGAGGACGTCAAGAAGTGCGTCGCTGCCACGGGCTTTGAGCTGCTGCCGCCGCCGAGCGCGCCGACCAAGGAGCAGATCGCCAAGCTCTGTGGCCACGACAGCTGCAAGGCCGTGTTCACGACGCTCCAGAAGATGGACATCCCGGACTGCACCATCAGCATCCTCGGCGGTGTCAACATGAAGAAGATCATCAACGAGGCGTTTGGCCAGTGCAGCAACAGTGCTGGCACCGCCAACAAGGCTTCGACGGCGCCTGCGCCAGCGCCCGCACCGGCGTCTGCCACACCGTCCGTGACGCCTACTGTGACCCCAGCGGTCACACCTGCGCCTGCGAGTGGAGCCACCCCGGCACCAGCGAACGGAGCTACTCCAGCCCCAGCCAAGGGCGCGACCCCAGCCCCCACGCCAGCCCCCGCCGCTGGTGGTGCCAAGCCGCCGACGGCGCCAGCGCCCACGCCGACGCCGGCAAGCTCGACCAACAAAGCAACGGGCAAGATCAAGAACTGTCACGCCTAGACGCAACGTTACCAGAGACAGACACCGCCTCGAAGAGAAGAGGCGTGCGAGGAGATCTCCTCCTCAGTGTGTGTGCATGCAAAAAAAATCTAATTGTGTGGTGTGACAATAATTTAACATCGATCTGTGTCGTTTTGCGACTCTGTCCTACACCCGACTTGGGGGCGGTTCAGAAAGAAAACTTTAATCAATTAGTTTTTGGCATCCAAACCTGGGAAATACCTGCCTGGGACCGTCTACTGATCGAGGGGAAGAGAGTACACCGGATGGGCTAGTTTAGCGACCCTGGGTCGGCGTCCCACTCAATCATACTGCGAGTGAGACATTCTTCTCCTACCGACCTAGGGCGTCTCCACGCCGAGGCGTCAAGCCGGGGCTTCTGTATCCGCCAGCGGAGGAGACGGTGGCTAGGGCGTGCACTACTGATACACACTACTGGTTTCTTGTGTGGAGACCAGCATGAGTGCCAAGCGGACTTTCGAGGACACTGGCTGGGAGCAGCTTAGGGCGCTCCAGCGAGCAGCATCAGGTCCTCAGCCTGAGACGAAAGATTCACCAGGCTCTGCTGGTGGCTCGCCTGATGAGACCGAGGAGCTCTCCACGGGCATCACGGGCGACGAACCGATCCGAGAGCCACCAGTGAGTCCCAGGGTAATCGAGGAGCTACGCGAGGAGATTGAGAGCTTGGAAGCCGTCGTGGACCAGCTGGATGGCGAGAAACATGCGTTGAAGATGCGGCTCAGCGAGGTGGACAATCTGCGCCGGTTTAGCATGGGCGACTGCAAGAAATGGCTCGCCAGCAATTTCGAGTTCGACCGCAAGGACACCCCGGAGCTGCTCGCGGGCATCTTTGAGAACTATTTGCTGCAGAGCGACGCGCTGGAGCCGCTGCCGCACCAGCTGCTCATCAAGAACTCGGCGCGCGCGCAGTCCCGACGAGATAAGATCGCGGTCGCGCGGTTTACTCAGTACCAGCGCAAGGACAAGGGCGCGGAGGAGGTCGTGGTGGCGCTGCCCAAGCCCAAGAGACAGGCCCGACAAGCCATTGTCACTGCGGCCACTGCCACTGCCACAGGCACTAGTGGTGAGTGGTGCTTTAGTGTACGATGGGTCTAGGTATGTGAAGGATGCTGATGATGCGGTTGTCTGTATGGATAGACGCCGGCGCCTACGGCCAGTTCCTGTACGTGTCGCCAGACGCGATCGAGGAGCTGTACGCGACCAAGCCGTGGCTACTGTTCCTCGACCAGTGGCCCAAGCTGCGGCCGGGCGGCAAAGCCAGCAACTACGACGCGCTCGTGCGGCTGCAGGACGAGTTTTTAGAGAAGAACGCGGTGGCCATTTGGGAGCGGTCGCACTGGTTCCCGATCAAGATGGAGAACGGCAAGACGGCGCAAGAGACCAAGATGCTGGGCCGCCACCACAACCGCCGCAAGCGGCGACAGGCGCAGCTCAAAGAGCGGCTCGAGGCGCTGAACGTGGAGCTCAAGTCGCAGTTTGAGCGCGTGCTGCTTGACCAGAGCGTGTTTGGGAACCGATGGGTCGGTATCATCATGCAGCGCCCAATGCTCTGGATCCCTCGCGAGGACGAGTCGCTGGTGGACCAATTGAGGGAGCTGGACGAGGCCGAGCCGCAGAGAAATCACCACTTTGTCAAGTGAGACTAAACCCAATTATTCTATAGAGCATCATGTGAGAGAAAACGACGACTGCCATCTCAATGCTGTAGTACAGTATCCAGAGCAGAGCACTTGAGCAGAGCACTTTCCCTATCATGCATCGCCGCAGAGTGTTGCAGGAAAATCATGCTCTGGCTCAGGTGGTCGGAAGTGGGCGGCAGTTAATAAACCTCGTTTACGTAGGTTTGATAATAGTAGTCCACGAAGTGACCATCACTTTTGATTCTGTCTGCCTCCGCCACATCGTCCGGGCCAATTTCAAAAGGCAAGTGGACACCGGCGGCGGGAAGACCTCAGCCCGCGACGAAGATGTGGCGCGCGCAGGACGCGTGGGCCGACACCGACGCCAACAAACCAACAGAAAGCGACCCGTTCGACCTGCCAACGCTCGACGGCCTCCCACACGCGCCAACGGCCGCAGAATTCGCGCCTTTCTCTGACCACACGGACGCCCACGACATGCACGCGTCGGTCCACAGCGACGAGTTCATGGACGCCGGTAGGGCGCGTGATACTACTATATAGTGTGGTGTACAAAATGTGCTGACTTTTGGATGTATGTATATTCATGCCCATGGTGGATAGAGGCGTTCATGGCGGAACACCGACCGGGCGAGGACAGTTTCCTGCGCGAGGCGCGCGAAGGCGACGCCAGCGCCGGCGCCGGCGACTGGAGCGACGACGACGACGAAGGCGGCGGCGGCGCACTGGCGACGCGCGAAAGGCGCCGTGCGAGCGCCATTTTCGTGCCCAAGTCGCGCAACATGGACAAAGTCGAGTTCTCCTCGCCCAAGCGAGGCCCACGCGTATGCCATGTTACTAGTAGATGGCGCCTTGCTGTGGGTTGTGTACTGATTTTGCTGATTATATGCGCGTAGAAATCCTTGGTGGTGCACCATGAGACACCGATCAAGACCAAGTTGCGAGCCAGCCTCGCTAATGGCGCTGTGAATCACGGGGCGTTCTCTACGACGGTATGGATTTTTGCCGAATTTCTGGGATTTGGTGGGTTACAGTAGTTGTGCAGTGCATCTTACGGACGGGTGGTGATTTTTTTGATATTGATAGACCACGGCCGTGTCGTCTGAGTGTGAGATCCACATGGACGACCGCTCCATCCTGACGCCAAACTCGTTCAAGCATCTGCAGGTGCGCAGTGCAATACGAGCTTCTCAACCTTGAACTGTGGGACTAACTGACTTTATCCACAGTCGCATCACCGCGATCGGCCTCCTATCGACGACTTTTCGTTGTCTCACAATGAGGAGTCGACGTCTGAAGCAACTGACGAAAACCACAGCTGGCGAGCGAGACAGATCGTTGACGCGAACGCCCACGCGGTCAGCATAATCCCAGAAATCAAAATCCCATCGTCACGGCCATCGAGTGCGGAAAAGGCCATGCACGCGGGACCAGGCATCATCAGAAAGGCATTGCACGAGTTGGAATCCCTGATTGAACCACCTGATTTCGAAAGCGAAGACAGCGATCGAGAACCAGACCCAACGCTGGAGAAACTGCAGATGAGGCTCCGGGAAGTGCCACTCCCAGTTGGGCTCTCGGAGTTAGCTGACGAAGGAAACAGCGCACACAAAACGAGTTCCAGCAGCGACGTTCGAATGCCCGGACCTGACCGGGAATTTAGTGATAGCCATGGCGTGAAGAGTGAGGGTGTCCATGCAGACCGCTCGCTCGTTGCTGACACTGGTATGCAGACCGACCCCTCTGACGACGCTTTCAACCATCGGCGACGACAGGCGCCGAAACAACAGCCCCACCATCTTCTCTTCGATGACAACGAATATGCTGCAAGCGTTCAGCCCCCAGGGACGACACATATCGCTGTCCAACGTGGCGAGCTTTCTGGCCGCGACGTTGAGCCAGCAACCAAATCCGTGCCGAAGCCTGTTAGAACGGATGCTGCTTCTGCGCCGTTAAATGACAATCGCGTCGATCATCCATGCGCTTGGCAAGCAAGGGACAACGAACAGGATGATCAAGCAGATGATCAATGGAATGCAAAGCCGGCTCGGCCAATAGAGGATCGTCGAGGGGTGAGTTTCGTGTGGTTCAGTGCAGTAGTTCTGATCGTTGATCTGACTTTGTATGGCGTGTTTGCAGACATCGTTCCAAAGTGAAGCTCTACGACAATCGCTAGACGCTGCTGCTCGCAAAGCTGTCGTGCCAGAACGGAACGATGTGGACGACGACCGTCTAAGCAGCCAGCATCCAACTCACTCCGCTCCCATGCGTAACACAGACATAGCTACCCAGAAAAACGATCTCCGATCTCGCCCCGCAGTGAGAGCGAAAGTAGCCGGGTTACCGCTTGCTGCTGCAGTTCCCAGTCAGGTTGGTCTTGGCATTGTTTCGCTGTTCTATCCAGTGCGATCAGAGCTTCTCACTAACTTGTGGTCTTTCCTGGATTTATGCAGATGGCTCGACGGTGTCGTCGATTTCTTTGCACCTTGGGGGAGCGCATGAGTGAGCAGATCGTCTTCTCGAACAGCAGTACGACAATTGGGCGGATTTGCGTGTCGCTGCTTCCCCTGAGCACAGGCTGCCAGCAGTTTTCCGTCTCGCCCGCTGTGTTGGAACTGCAACCGCGTTCAAGCAGCTCGTTTCTGGTAACATTTGACGCTTCTCGAGAGGGAGTCGTAGCTGGTATCTTTCAGTTCCGAGCAGTTGGGATAGACGGGTTGTTTGAGCCGTACGAAGTGTTGATCGAAGCCAGTGTTCGCGGAGATTTGCAGCTACCCCCACCACCTCCACAGACCAAAGCGCCCCGCGCTCCGTCTCGAGTGATCAAAAGCACGCCGGAACCAAGTCGAGTGACCGAGCTTCCCGCCAGATCCCTCGCTGGCGTTCAGATCACTCCAACGTTTCTGCGATTTTCGCGCCCAAGTGGTGGTGGCGACGAACATATCGTGATTGAGGCATCATCGATTCGAGTGACCAACACCACGGATGAGAGTTTAAAATTCCAAATCAAGTCTGCGCACGAACATCTCCGAATTAAGCCATCAAGGGGAAGCATCCCAGCAGGATCGGAGATCAAGATTCAAGTGCAGCCTCTGTGTCGCCCGTTTGGCGTTGGCGCCCAGGTTAGCGGGGATTGGTGCGGCTCGATGACAGTGGTCGTTGGAGATTTACTATCGAGAGAAGTCAGCGTCGTGACTGACAAAAGTGCGTTGGCTGTGCTGCCTTCGTTCGACGAAGTTGCTCGACTTCGCCAAGCCATCTCGAAACAAACAGATTCGTTTTACTACACGAAGAAAGTCAATCGGCGCGGGTTGTACTTCCACGCACGTGCGGTTGAGTGCGGCAGATGCATCGTCGGCGAGTCTCACCAAGTGCCAGTCTACATTTGCAATGGCTCGGACGCACCAATGACCGTGTTCCTTCAAGCGCTACAGGACCCGTTCGCGTGCACGTACCAGCCAACCACGTTGCAGCCCCGCAAGTTCATCGAGGTACCGGTCACCTTCACTCCCAAGGCGACAGGCAAGGTCGCGACTTGCCTCGTCGCGTATACCGTGAGTGGCAAGGCCGCTGTGACTCTGATCGCTCGAGGCGTAGACAAGTCCGCATCAACAACTCTCGTAAAATCCTGAAATATCACTCGGCCTCTCATCAAATCAAAGCAGATACCCACCCACCCGCCATGCAGTTGGCAGTTCGGCGTCCTTTTCTACACTCTGCTAGGGTCTTGACGTGGCCTTGGCGGCTGAGCGCTTGTCGTGGTCGGCGAGGAACACGTCCACATCGTTGAGCACGTCGTCAAACACGGCCACATCGCGCGGGTACACGCGGATCCAGCCCGAGCCCGAGTCGTGCGACATTTTTTCGACTCGATTCCAGTGGAGATGGCGCTGCAGATTGATCGAGATCTCCTGCGCGCCGGCGACTACTTGCCACGACGAGAAGCCCGCTTGCTGGATGCACGACGCAAAGTGGCTATGCAGCACGGCCTCCGTGTCTTGTTGCGGCGGCACTTGGACCACCAGGTGCATGAACAACTGCCAGCGTCCGCGGACGGCGTGCGTGAAGCCCATGCGGATGCACTCAAACTGGAGCATCAGCAGCAGTCGCTCGTAGCGAGGATCCTCCTGGTCGCGTTCTTGCACTGGCCACCGCACTTGCACCTCGAGCGTCGCGCCTTTGCCCATTCGAGACCGCAGCAGCTTTGTGCGCTGATGGGCTGACGGGTAGAAGGCCTCCATTCCGACTTCCACGGCAGCGGCGGCCTTGAGCGAGACCGGGAAGAACTTGTCCGAGCGCTTGGTGCCGAGCGAAATGAGCTGCTCGAGCGTGGAGACCATGGGCTGCAGCGCCGGCGGCGCTGAGAGCAAGTCCTCGTCGTCGTGGACACGAGAAGTTTCAATGCCAATCTCCGCTGGATCCACGCGGGACAACACGAGCCGACGGATGTTGGACGTGATCACCTGCAAGAGGCTGACACACATGGCGTCGGGCGTGAACGTCGGTCGGCGATTGGTTTCCGACGAGCCCAGATACCCGGACTCGCCCAGCGCGGCGCCCAGCTCTCCGAACGAATGTGTGAGCATGTTGTACAAGTCCGCGCCGAGCGCCGTGTCGACCTCATGGTCAAAAGCCATTGTAAGGAGACCGTCGGGCTCGCCCTGCTCCGACTTCACCTCGCCGCTGTTGGCGTTGACCGTGGCCTCGCGGTGAGCCGACAGAGAGCTCCTCGGGGCTGCGATCCACGACGACAGCACGTGGCATAGCAGCCGATGCGACATGTCAAAGAACGCGGGCCGCACTTCAAGCGAGTACGGCTCCTCCAGCTGCATGAGCTCTTCCTCTTTCTTCCCGGCGTACTCTTCCGCCTTCTGCATCCGCTTCATTTGCCACGCCGACAGCTCGCTGAGAATCATTAGCACGACCATGCCCAACTTGATCAGGACAAAACAAAACGGTCAGTTGGACGCGAATTCTCCATAATCGAGACGATCGATCCGTCTCACCTGCGATCGCCGCGTGATCGAGTCGGAGAATGCGCTCTGACACGCCGCCATGGTTATGTACGGGTACAGCGGACTCTCGCTCTGCTCTCCCTGCGCAGCATAGTCGTCAATGGATGTTACAGCCAACGGATCATCCCGACAAAACTCGACTCACCTCATGGGAAGGACACACGGCTTTTGGAGAAGGCATACGAAGGTACGTGGACGCTGGCAGCGGCGGCGGAGCGTTGGCCCCGTCCGCGGCCGTTGGTTCCTCCATCGTGCGCATCATTTGCTCCAGCACGTGCTTTTCCACGAGCGAATTCTCGCCAGCGTCCGGCGAGTCGTTGGCGACCATGATCTGGAGCACGTGCTTGGCGAACTTGCCGATGAATCCTTTCGAAGCGCTGTGGACAGCAGGACGCAGTCGGTCCAACCGGTTCCACTCTTGCTCGTCCACTGGCTGGATCTTGGCCGTGTCTTCCGGCGAGACGTTGAGCAGAAGCGCTGTCGCGAGCTGCACGAGCCCGCACAGCGATCCCGAAGCCAGCGTCAGCTGCTGCAGGCCAAGCAACGCCGAGTCGCGGACCTCGTCCACGCGACAGAGCGCCGCGCGCAGCAGCCACTGCTGCAGGTCGTGAAGAACCGATTCGGTGGGCACGTGCTGCGGCTCGTTGCCGGCCTCGAAGAAGACAACCGACTGGAGACCACAATCGACAGCTACAGGCAGGCATTAATACGCTTGCGGTTCGTCCAGCCCAAAAGACACCCCCGCTGTCGGACGCAAGTACTCACGTTTGCCGCCGTCGGCGTGGACGGATATCCGCACACTCGTCACGGACGTGCGCTACGCAAAATCCATTCAAGTCAGACACGAGCCCGTAGCGTGATCCACCACAACCAACACCACTGCACCTGCGCAAATGGAACCGTCTGCGCTGCGCGTCCGTCCACAACCACGGCAGCCGTATCAGTGGTTCCGTCTTCTGACGTGATCGTCACGGAATAGCGAGACGGCCGCAGATCCGGATGCCACCGGAGCTCAACCGCTGCGACGGCCGCTGCAGGGTTGAAGTGAAACTGGAGCCACTCGGTCGATGGTGGCACTTCACTGTCCAAAATGGACGGAGACGCCGCTTTCGGTCGCCACACGGCGTCGCCCGAAGTCAGCACGCTACGAAAACCCCCCAATTAGCCTCGTTTAGCGAGCGATAAGGCAGCAACACCCACCAGTCGGCGCCGTGCTGGTCGTCCAGGACGGAGCTCGCTTCCACGCGACTGGGCGTGGGCTGCACTGTCGAGAGCATCCGCGGCGGGGACCACTCGGAGAACAGCGCGAGCGGCTCGATGCGACTAAACACCCCGACGATCTACATGGCAGCCGCCACCACCAGTGAGTACGAGCAATCGAGATATGTAGACCACAACAGGCGCCTCAACACCTTTTGCAGCGGCTCGGTAGCGTTCGCTGAAAGCGGGTCGTAGATCTTGATCACGGTGCTGAGCAAGCGAAGATAAATCTATTCCACACAACTGCGTTTACTAAAAAACCCAACACACCCACCACCACTGCGACAACAACCCTACCTGATGCGCGTGGTTCTGGTGCGACGCGACTTGCTGTCGGCGCTTCCTGTACTGCGGTCCGCCCTGGATCCGCGCCGTCGCTGGGCACTGGTCGATTCGCTCGAGCACAAACTTGAGCTCGCTCTTGGTGAGCTGCACCGGCATGGTCTGCAGCGGCATGCCCGTGCGCGGACAACCTTCGACATGCGGCATGCTCCGTTGGAAGTTGGACACCTTGAGCGCTTTGCCCTGTGATGACGTCATCGGATGCTCGCTCGTGCGGGTGGTCAGCGCCTCGCGCGCGCGCGGGAACACGACGCTCGCGCAGAGCTCGCACGTAAGCGCCGTGTGCGCGAGTTGCTCGCTGGCGGGCGGGAACGCCTCGTGCGCACACGCAATTTCGCTGTGCGTGGCGCTCCACATATGGACACTGGTCTCGGCTTTGCACCGCCGACAGCCGTCGCGGAACGGCCGCACGTTGTTGGTCGCGGCCGAGCACTTGGGGCACTTGGCGTGGCACTGGAGCGGCTTGTCGGCGCTGGCGGCGGCGCGCTCCGTGTACAAAATGCCGTGGATGTCGCAGCCAGGGAACTCGAGGTAGAAGCAGGCGTTGCAGATGATCACGGCGAACGTGCGCATGGCGGTGGACCGTGTGGTTGGATCCACGTCGGTTGGCGGCGGCGGAGGTGGAGGAGGAGGAGGAGGAAGCGGGGCAGGAGCAGGAGAAGCGTTGGCGTCGACGCCCGAGATGGAGATATGAGCGAGCGGTCGTGCCGTGACGGACCGCAGTGACGCGCTGCTGGTGGTGCTGGCGGCCGAGAGCGTCATGCTGCGAGCGCTGGAGCCGTGGAGCCGTGGAGCCGTGGAGTCGTCCGTCTCGCGAGCAAGATGCCGAGCATGAGCCCAGCGGCTCCTCTCTGTTCCGCGACCTTTGATGTGGTGCACACGATCTTGGGATGAAGTATGATTGGCGGAAATGCTCACTTCAAGATCTGTTCGGGCGACCTCTTTAAGTAGGTTCCTGATGAATTCGATACTAGAGGAGACAGAGTACTACCCTCTATGGGTCCGTGGTCTTCCCGCGCTTGTTGGCCAAGCGAGTGATCAAAGCCCAGTATGAGCGCTAACGGCGGCGCCGACAAGCGCAAGCGCGGCGACCTCGACGAGCGCAAGCCGACGGCCAAAGAAAGGCGCCTGCGCCAACGCCAGGAGGAGATGGAGGTGGAGTTCGCGGCGACGTACCACGGGCCCACGGCGCTCTACAAGCTGCTCGAGATGCGCCACCTGAGCAGTCCGCTCTTTTTGCCACGCACGCTCAGCTACCGACTCGTGGGCGCAACGGCGGCGGCGGCGGTGGCAGCCGGACCAGGACCGGGATCAGGACCGTCAGAGCAGAAGCAGCTGGATGCCAAGGCCAGCGCCAAGCCGGCCAAGGCGTCGGGTGTGCGAGTGGGGGCGAGCGACGCCTCGGTTGGCGCCACGCTGCGCGAGTTTAAGATCGGCATGACGGCCGACACGGTGGAGGCGTTCAAGCGCGACGGCACGCGCGTCGGGCTGCTCTTCTCGCTGTACACGGCCAGCGGACGCAAGTTTGCCGACAACTCGTTTGATCTGATCGCCTCCTGTCTCATTCCAGGTATTTGAGGGTGACGCGGCGAAAAAAACGTAGCTCCTCGTGATGTTCACCATTTTTTTTTTGCAGTGCCCTGTACAAAAGAAGCGCGGCTACCGAAGCAGTTTACGCGGCCAAATGCCGAGCTCTCGGTCGTGACAGTGCAGGTCGTGCGCATTAACGACGTGATCGGGAAGCTCATGGGAGAGGCGCACTTCACGTTCTCTACACCCGCGGCCTCGGCGGACGTCAAGCCCGTGCTGGGCGCGGAGCTGCTGCGCTCGAGCGTCGGCGGCCGCGAGCCGCTGTTCGGCAACTTGTTGCGCATCGACGGCAACCGAAGACGAGCCGGCGTCATGACCATGGAGCTGCCAATGATCGAAGCCAATGTGCGCGGAGGTGCGTGATGCGTGGAGACTTGGTCCCTTCACGAGGAAGCTCAAGGTTTTTTTTGTTTTTGTTTTTGTTCTACTTAACAGTCGTCAAGCTCCAGTTCCGCCTGGCGTGGGAGAAACAGGCCAAGCAGAGCAAGATGGACCGTCTCGAGCAGATCGCGGCCAGCAAGTGGGACGCCAACTTTCTCCGCACGAAAGACGACGTCGGCGCGGAGCTCTCGATCCCCAAGAGCTTGAAGCCGTCGCCGTACACGCGGAGAGGCGCCACACACGTCTGGTTCCACTACCTCTACCACTCGCTGCTGCGTCGCATGAGCGAGAAGCGGCCAGATTTCTCGTGTGCGTGGTGCAACATGTACGCCGGCTCGCTCCACGGGCTTGTCTCGCACTTGGTCTCGTCCCACAGCCGCTTCCGCTTCCACGTCTCGGTGAGCTGCAGCAGTGCGCTGATCCGCCCCTTTGTGTCAGAAATGCTCACTGCTGTTGTTTTTTTTTTGATTTCGCAGGCAGGCAACGACAACGCGCCGCATATTTACGTGATCCCGCGCAACGTGAGTGGCTCGAGCGAGCTGACCATACCGAGCGTGAACCCGTCGCTGTGCGAGCTCAACCTGGACGACGAGAAGGAGGCGGACCGCGTTGAGCGCCACTACGTGTTCATCTCGGCGCGCAAGCGAGGCGCCCGCTCGGCGCTGGACGTGGACGCGAAAGACTCGAAGCTCGACCGCTTCCACGAACTGGAAGAGCTGGACGAGTCTGTGCAGGACCAGCCGCAAGAGTTTTACACGCCGCTGCTCCAGCGCCAGTACTTCCACTCGCGAACAGGCGCCGTGGTGCTGGACCACGAGAAGGACTACGACAGTGACGACGACGTGGACGAGGAGTGGATCACCCAGCAAAGCGAGCGGGTGCGTCGCTCGATCTCTGTTGGGGGTGGTGACTGTCTCTTTTGGCCAGCCATGTCAGGTCGGCTGACAATGTGGTTGGGTGTGTGCGTGTGTGTGTGTGCGTGTGGCTCAGTTGCTGGATGAGTTTGAAGACGTGTCGCTCGAAGAGAAAGAGTTTATGAAGAAGTGGAACCGCCACGTCAAGGAGAACCGGTATGCTTTCTGTCTTCCCCCGCCAGCATGTATAGTATGGGTGGCTGGATGGCTAACTGGTGTCGTTGTTGTTGTTTTTGATGGGCAGAATACTGGCCGACTTTATGGTCGCGTCCTCGTGCCGGTTATTCGCCAAGCGCCACGGGAAATGGGTCGTGGACGCGGGGCTCCGCTTCAACTTTCTGCTCCACCTGTTCAACCTCTGGGACAACTCGCTGCTCAACTCGCGCGCGATCATCGACTGTATGCTCATCGTGGACCACTACCACTACGCGGTGCGTTGTGTCTTGGATTGGTTCAGCTAGTCAGTTTCAGCCTTGTTGGTGGACTAAACGGGCGCCTCGCTCTGAACTCGTTGTAGGTCTTGGAGGAAACCAAAGCCGCGGACGAAAAAGACGCGGCAGCCAAAGCAACGGCCACGGCCACCACCAGTGCGAACGGCAGCAGCAACGGCAACGGCGACGGCGTCGCCAAAAGCGCGACTGCCACGTCGACGCCGTCATCCGCGTAAGCCACTGCCGCCGCCGCCACCTGGTGCCGCTCGCTGCGGCCATGGGCCACCTACCTGCATGTGTCTCCACCACCATCGACCATCCCACACAAACTTCGTCTTGTGCGAATTGCGACTATACATGGCCAAAAGCATTGAATTTGTCTCTTCTATTTTTCTTCTTTTCGTGTTGAGGGGTCTAACGTGGTCGCTGCTGGGTTTAGTCTTCTGCTGCGGGCGGCGGCTTGCTGGGCCGCTGCGACGCCGGCCGGCGGTGGCGCCGCGCGCAGTCGGCCGCGTGCGGCGTCTTTTTGGACGCGGCGTCCGAGTCGTCGCCGCTCTCGCTCGAACTCTCGCCGAACGCGCGCTTCTTGTGGAACACGCAGCACTCTGTGGTGTACACGTAGATCAGTTAGTGGATGAATCGTCCAATCAGACCGTCGGCGTCCGGTCCGCATCGCCCGCCCACGCACTGTTGGATTTCTTGCGCCCGAGGTGCTCGTTGTCCACGACGCTCTCGTCGAACGTCACGTGCGCACGCGGCTGCAGGTGGACGCGGTAGACAGGCGGCGCCTCCGCTGCCGAGGTCGTGGGCTGCTGCGTCACCACGGTGCTCGCAGTGGGCGCCGCGGTCGTCGAGCGGTCGGCGGTGGCGTTCATCTCGTCTACTCGCTTTTGTGCAGCTCTTTGCTTTGTTGGGGCTAACAGCCATGACAAATACCGGTGGAAAACCGGTAGTCCGCCCTACACAACGCGGAAATGCACTGGCGGTCTGTACGCCGACGACGGCTCGACAGCCTGCAGCTCACAGCCCCACGAGAAGCTAGAGGATTCAGCGGACGCGTGTGGCAAAAGCGACTCGGTGGCCTCGGCCAGCAGCTCCTCACGGGGCTGCTTCGCCTGCGCGTCGTCTTGCTCTTGCAACTTGGAAAACCACAGGCCGACGCAAATGGCTACACCGCACGAAAAGGGTTACGGTCTCTGCGACGTGTGACGAGCAAAAGTGGCCAAGAAAACGCACCGAGTAGCCCAGCGACAGCGGCGACGGTGCGGCGTGGGTGGATCTCATCGAAGAAGAGAGCGCCCTTGGTGGCGCCCACGAGCGTCCGCACCAACAGATACGGGACCAGCAGTATCTGAGACGGGGCGGCGTCGATCCGCGTGGCCTGGTGCCACCAGTTGAACTCCAGCGAGCCCATCAAGCCCCAGACGGTTGCCATCGCGGCCAGTAGCGACAGCGTTGACGTCGCCGTCGTGTCGTTGGTGCGGAGAATCTCAGCGATACACTGTACAAGCACACGCGGGTCTTAGAAAAGGTCCCTAGCAGTGTGATGGTCGACTAGACCCAAACCTTTTCGCTCAGCACAGCACAGCCCGCCGCGAGGCCAGCCAGCACAGAGAACGCTCTAGCTCGCAAGACACTCACTTGATCGTCTTGGCGCAGTTTGTCCAGGAAGTGGCGGCGGAGACTGGTAGACCAGGACGAGTCTCGCGTGAAACTGTAGTGGCTCTCGTGGATGCCCGCAAGTATCAGCAGCATCGCGACCGTGCACGCGAGCAGATGCTGCAGCACGCGCTCGCGGGTGAAACGGTTACGGATCATCGCGGCTGTGACGATCTGGTCGGTCACAGAAGCGCCCGCCACGAGGAGCACACCACTCAGCACCAGCACACAGCAGAGCGTATTGGCCAGGAGCTATCACGTTGCAATAATTAGTCTGCTCTATCAGCAGCAGATGACACGCAAGTTGAAAGCACACCTCGGTAGATGATGCGAGTGTTAGAGCCAACACAGTGAAGGCTGTTTGCGCCAGCACCGCCATGGCCAGTGGTGTTTCGCTGAGTGCGTACAGGCGCACAAGCTGCACAACCACGACCACAACGGCGCGGACTGCCCACGGACGTCCGCTCATAGCGCGGCCATTCCGTTCCTATGCCACCAGACACAAACGTGATTAGCATGGGTTCTTGTACATAAACTTTGTGCACTTGCGCTAATATTGACAACCGGCGGCGTCACCCACGTCGCCGTGATCCACGCCACGACCGCCTGTACACACCCAGGATCAATGCAAGTGAACGTCAGCTGCGATGTCATGTTAACACGCTTCCGATAGGTTAACGCACCAGCAGCGCGATCCCTTGCAGATCCGACGACTGCAGCGGCGGCGACATAGCATTCGGATTCATATCCAACGCCAGGGATGAGACGATCAAAACGACGCGATCCTGAAGAGACACACACTCGAGTAGTAGTATTGAAAATTGAAAAGAAAGGAAAAGACACACACTCTTGCAAAGTTCGTAGCGAACCTAGTTGCCTTTCTACTGCGGCGTCTCGACCGTCGGGTTCATGTAGCTGCTGCACTGCGTGGCCGAGGACCAGTCGCGGCCACGCCTGTCGCCGCACGAGGCGTAGAGCTCGCAGAGATGCGTCTGCGTGCTGTGGCACGCGAGCGGGTTGGTGCGCCGGCACTCGATCTCCTGGATCATGCCGCCCAGCTCGTCCACCTCGGGCACGATGTCGCTGCGCGGCTTGATCGTGAGCACGTAGTCGCGGATGTCGCTCTCCGAGATGCCAAAGCGGCCGCGCGTGAAGAGCAGGCCCGGTCCGGAGAACGACACGGCCGGCGTCTTGGTCTTGGCGCCTACCATGCCCGCCATGGAGCCACCCAGCGAGTGGCCCGTGAGCACGAGCCGGTCCCCCACGCGCGCCTTGACCTGCGTCACGTGCTCGAGCAGATCCGTGTACACCGGCGCCGGCATGACCGCGGACAGCACGTTGTTCGAGAGCATCTGCACCACGAACTTGGTGGGCAGCTGCTTGAGGAACGGCACGAACGTGTTGACCGCCTGCATGATGCTGATGCCGAACCAGTAGTGCAGGTCCTCGAGTGCGTCGGCCGCCGACGCCGTGCCGCGCACCGCCACGACCGTCATGTTGATGGTCGGGAAGAAGAGCTCGACCCACACGCGGTGGTCCACCGAGTCGTTGTTGCGCACGACGTACTGCCAGTCGTTGAGCTCCGTGCCGTTGAAGCGCTCGGCGAACGACGTGTACTGCGTCGCCGTGTCGTGGCCGTACACCGAGTCGGCCATGAGCGCAAAGTCGACAATATCCAGCCCAGAGAACTGGATCGAGCACACGGGGTACTGCGCGACCTTGCCCCAGACCGACGATCCGCCGCCGACCACGCCCAGGCTCTGCGCGGTCGTCGTGTTGGCCAGCGGCGGGTACACTTTGAAGTCGCCGCCCATCACGAACGTGCCCACGGCCCACGTGGACGAGAAGAACACAAACGATATTACCACAAACGCCGTGATAAAATGGCGGAACGCCGCGCCGAAGATCTGCGGGAACTTGCCCTGGATCGAGTCGGCGAGCAGGATGAGCGTGAAGCCCATCATGGTCCAGCCCAGGAAGAACGCGCCGAACGAGATGATGGCGCTGACCACCACGATGGGACACAAGATCAGCAGCCGGCGCGAGTGCGAAAACTTGGTCCACGGGTTCCAGTTCTGGAAGCGTGCGCGCATGTTCTGCAGCTTGAACTTGCCCGAAATGGCCTCGGCCGTCTCGTCCGCGTCCACGGTCGCGGCTGCCAGGGCCTCGTCGTGGGCCTCCTGGCGCGCCTCGAGCTTCTGCGTGAGCGGCAGCAGCTCCGGGTTCTTGCTGGCCGAGCCGCTGAAAAAGTTGGCGACCGCGTGGAGCACGGTGTAAAATACCGACACAAAGTACTCGTAGGCGCGGAAGCCAATGTCCACGAGCCAGAGCTGCTCCGACTTCTTCTCGTCCTCTATCTCGTCCAGCGCGCGCTCGAGGTTGCGGCGGCGGCGGCGGTAGTTGCTCACAAACTCGCGCATCTTCTGGTTGCGCGCGCTCCAAAAGTGGCACACGATCCACAAAAACAGGTAGAAGAACACCGAGTAGAAGCCGGCCTGGATGTAGGTCAAGAACGCCTTCATGGGCGACAGCTCGGCGAGCAGTTGCGTGACGAACGCCCAGAGTGTGACGAGCTCAAAGAGCGCCGGGCAGATGATGTCCACCAGCACGAGCGTCGAAAAGTCGAGCGGCGGGCCGTCGAACTCGGTCTTGGTGAAGATCGCGGCCACGTGGGCCGTGCCGATGGCCTTCTTCCAGCGCGACTTGGCGTCGCCGGCCTCTTGCGCCGACAGCTTGTCGACGCGCGTGTGGACGGCCTGGTGCGCGCGCTTGTACGAGTCCTCGATCTCCGCGCGCTTCTTGTCTTCCTCTTCCTTGTTCTTGTCGTCGAACGGGTCGCTCGCGATGAACACGCTGGTGACGCGCACAAAGAGCCGCTTAAGGGGCGCCATGAAGCGCCGCCAGGCCTCGGCGTCGGCGTCCACCGTCTGGAACTGCGCCGAGTAGTCCTGGTGGAGACGGTCGTCGGGCATCTCGTTGCGGTGGCGCAAGTAGTGGATGACCACGGTCAGCGAGAGGCGGAAGTTGCCTAGACTGCCCTCGCTCTTGTCGATCGCGTCGAAGAACAGCCGGCTCGACTCTTCGAAAAAGTACGAGAGCCCGACGAGCGCGAACGGCAGCGCGCCCAGCAGGAAGATCGAGCGCACGGTGAAGTTGGGGTCGGCGCGCGCGCTGGGCAGGAAGATGGCGAAGAAGATCTCCATCAAGAACGTGAACGAGAACATGACGATGACCATCATGACCAGGAACGAAAAGTAGCCCAGGCGGAACTGGCACAGCGACCGGTAGAACGCCCACTTGCCCTCGAGCTTGGTGAGCTTGGCAAGCTCGGCCTTGCGGCCCGAGACCGTGGCCATGAGCTCGTCGCGGTCGTCCGTGTCGCTGTCGCGGCGCAGCAGGCCGTCGGCGACGTGTGTGGCGCGCGGCGAGGCCGAGGTGCGCAGCCGCGCCGGCTGGGCCTGGGGATCCATCATGCTGCTGCTAGCCGAGCAGTGCTTCACTCACAGTCTCTGGGGTGATATCAGGTTGCAGACTGAGCTTTGTGGTCGTGAGGCCAGCGGCGCTCCACTCGAGTTCCCAGTGGAAGGAGAAGGATGCGCTCGAGTTCCCTCCCACACGCAACTGACTACGCTCCAATCCATGACCTTCCGTAGAGACTTTGGGAGCAGCTCAGCGGACGAGAGCGGGCGACGTCCACTAAAACCTCATTTGGTATTTGCGGACAGATATGCTTGCTGTCCGCCAGACTGGCCCAGACAGACCGAATTAAACCTCACCAAATCATTTCTAAGGCAGCTGGTGTATCCATCATCCAAGATGGGTCGAAACGAAGAGCAATCACACTGGCTGTGCGCAGAGAGGAGGCTGCTATTTCTTCGCAATTTAGTAATATTGAAATAATACGAACAAACAATATATTATATTACTATAATACAGACTGATCCCCTCGAATTTCACAAACTATTACTAAAATATTCATTTTTTTCCAGTATGTGTCAATGTCCCCAAAATCTTCTCTAGTGCATGTTTTGAGTCGCTCTAACGAGTAATTGTGGGAGACAAACTCTTAGAGAAGTGCACTTGGTAATCATCTCCTGAATGTGAGCGGCAAAACCACCACGCCACGGAGAATCTTTGAAGAGTCATCGTCCAGTTCTACCATCCATACCCCTTTGAATTGAGAACACTTTCTTTTAAAGGTGTTCGCCTTAGAACTGTGCGCAGGACCACCTAATGATGGTGGTATTGTGATTGGCGACATATGGAGGCGGATGGTGGCTACCGTAGACGGATCTCGAGGAGAATCTATTGGGAGCACAACGCATTCCTGAATGAGGACAGAAAACGACGGGCAAATCCGTGGGACTGTACAACAGCATGAGGGTCAATGGGACGTTCGTTGGAGGTCGATGGTTTACAATTAAATCAGTCTATTTTGTCCCAATGTACTAATTTAATACTATTTATGCTAAAAATAACTAATAGTAATATAATCTTGACAAATTACTTTCACTTGAGAGGCAATATTCCATATTATTAGTACTATATTATATTCAGAGTGTGTATGGTAGTAATTATACTTGGACATAAAACTAAATAATTTCAACGCTCGTTGTGAGTCAAAAGAGTAACCTAGAATAGGACCTATTCTACTGTAGGTGGTACTGCCCTAAACAAGGAATGGATGTATACCTGTATACTCCATTGCAAGGAATTGATCACACGGGCCACAAAGGAGATGTTGAGCTTGAGCAAGATTGTTCGAGGCGTTGGTGCGCAGGCGCTGCGCGTTCAGAGCGCGCGCGGCTTCGCGGGCAGCGCCAGCAGCCGCGTCAAGATCATCGGCTCACACGACGCGTACAAGGCGATCACGGCGGTAAGAGAGTGATGCTAGGCAGTGAACCTGAGGAAGAAAGTCACGAATGCTGACGTGACCTGCTGGATGCGCCGAGTAGCCGGGCTCGGGTCAGAAGGCGATCGTTTACTTCACGGCCAAGTGGTGTCCTCCGTGCAAGGTGATCTCTCCGATCTATGATGAGCTCAGGTGCGTCAAAAGTCCACGTGGCTAGATCCACCCGAAGCGTCTAACCGGGGTCTAAATATTGATCTCATCGCGTGACGGCTGTAGCTCCCAGTTTGAGGGCATTGAATTCGCCAAGATCGACGTGGACGAACAAGCCGAGACGACATCGCGTGCTGGCGTTCGCGTACGTTTGTCGCTGCTGGTGACTGTGTTGGCAGCAGCTGCGAACTAACTGCTCTATTGTGGCTGTAGTCGATGCCCACGTTCTTTTTCTTCGAGGACGGCCAGCTCAAGCGTGAGCTCTCGGTGCGTACACCTCCGTGATCATCGAAATAGACTCATCGTACTAACTATAGGCCGTGGCGAACAGTTTGCCGGTGCCGACGAGGCTCTCCTGCGCGGAAATGTTCAGGAGTTGAGCGAGCTGTAGAACCCGTCCCCGGAACAATTCTCATGCACCGGGAACGCAAACAGACCTGCGTGCATCAACCAGCATTCATGTTTTTCATCTTGCTCTAATGATTTCTGCAGCGTGCAGTTCGTTCTTGATCGCGCGGGCGGCCGCAACTTTGTCCTTGGCATCGCCAATGGCCGCAATCATCGACACCCCGGACGCGCCGCCTTCGACGATACACTGGCGCACGCGGCCATTCTCAACAGATAGACCTCCGATCGCGTACACGGGGACGCCGAACGCCCGAGCCGTCGTGGTGCAGTCGAGCAGACCATTTAGACCAATAGTGTTGCCGTCGTTGGCCTCCGGTTTCGTGCTGGATGCAAATACCGGGCCTGCACCGAGATACGCGGCGCCACCTTCGCAAGCAGCTTGCGCTTGGTTGCCGTCTCGCACCGTCACGCCGATGATAAAGTGGTTTAAACCATGCACTTTGGTGCGCACGACCTCCATGGCTGCGTCGCTCTGTCCGATGTGGACGCCATCAGCGCCCAGCTGCAGCGCCAGGTCGACCGAGTCATTCACGATAAACGGGACGCCGTGCTTGCTGGTGAGCGCTTGGATCTCCTTCGCGATGGGCAGCAGGAACGCGTCACCTTTCTGCTCTTCCCACATGGCGCGCAGCTCAGGCAGCGCCGCAAGGTCCGCCTTGGACGGCTTCTGCCGCCACTGGACCAGGTCGGCGCCGCCCTGAATCGCCTCATGCACCACGCCCGGCAGCTCCTCCGCGGGGAGCTTGACGCCAACGGACGGCGTGATGAAGTAGAGCGCGCGCTGCCGCAGCCGTGACGTCATGATACTTGGTGCCGTCCAATCTGCTTGGAAGGCCGCTGGTCCATGCAGGTGCGCACCTGGGTCTAAAACCGGTATCCACGTCAGAGGTCATCCAAGTTGGCGCGAGCACTTGAAGATTGCGCATGAGACGACATGAATCTCACTTCCGTCACGGGTAATTACATGTGGTCCCCAGTCCTATTCACTGGCACAAAGCGTCGCCACCACTGGTGGTGACATCTTTTTTACGGTGTTTAGACCCCCTCGTCTTTTTTTTTTTTTTACGAGCCGCCTCCTCTCGTGTTTTTTTGCGGACGCACCTGCCAAGTCAACTTCGACTTTGTGGGCTTTGGAGATCCAGCGGATCCGTCCGTCCGTCCGTCGGGCGGGTCTGTCAGTTCGCCTTGTACCGCGCTGTGCGCACGTTTAGACCTCCTTTCCCCATCGTCCGCGTTTCAAGTTAGACCATGGCCGAACACCGCGCCCAGTACGGCGCCATCCCGTCCGGAGAGACCACCGTGGCCGTGGCCGACGAGCAGAACCTCTCGCCGCTGCTGCTGCGCGTGGACAACTCGACCGACCAGCTCAAGCCCTGGGAGTTCCCTGGCTGGGGGACCACCACCAAGATCCAGCCGGACGGCGGCGAGATCCACGAAATCGACACGCACCTGTCGATGGAGCACCCCAAGCTGACCGAGTGGCTGGCCACCGCCATCTGCGGCAACGACATCCTCTCGAGCTGCCTCTACGTGTCGGGGCTGGTGGCCTCCAAGGCCGGCAAGCTAGCGCCGCTCGCGCTGGCGATCGTCGCGGGCGTGCTCTACCTCTACCGCTTCATCTACGGCGAAGTTGTGAACGCCATCCCGCTGAACGGCGGCTCGTACAACGTCCTGCTCAACACGACCACCAAGCGTGTGGCCTCGGTCGCGGCCTCGCTCGCCATCCTCTCGTACATCGCCACGGGCGTGGTCTCGGGCACCTCGGCCTGCAACTACCTGGCCTCGCAGATGCCCGCGCTGCCCATCGTGCCCGCCACCGTCGTGCTGCTCGCGTTCTTCGCGCTGCTCAGTCTGGTCGGCATCACGGAAAGCGCCGTGTTCGCGCTCGGCATCTTCATCATCCACACGCTCACGCTCGGCGTCCTCTGCGGCGCCTCGATCTGGTTCATCATCCAGAACGACTTTGAGATCCTGCGTACCAACTTTGCGACGGGCTTCCCGGACATCAACCTGGCGGGCGACACGGTCTCGGGCAACCTGTTCACGGCCGTTTTCTTCGGCACGTCCACAGCGATGCTGGGCATCTCGGGCTTTGAGTCGTCGTCCCAGTTTGTCGAGGAGCAGGCCGAAGGTGTGTTCCCCAAGACGCTCAAGAACATGTGGTGGAGCGTGTTCATTTTCAACCCGCTCATCTCGCTGCTCTCGCTGGGCGTGCTGCCGCTGGAAGGCCCCGACAGCATCATCATCCACAAGGACACGGTGCTCGCGCAGATGGGACTGGTGGTCGCCGGTCCCAAGATGCAGACACTGGTGGCGCTCGACGCGTTCATCGTGCTTTCGGGTGCTGTGCTCACCGCCTACGTGGGCGTGATCGGCCTCATGCGCCGTCTCGCCAGCGACCGAGTGCTGCCAGGCTTCTTGCTCCACGTCAACAAGCTGCGCCACACGAACCACTTCATCATCGTCGGCTACTTCCTCATCGCCTCGAGCTTGGTGTTCATTCTCCACGGCGACACGGCGACGCTTTCGGGCGTGTACACGTACGCGTTCCTGGGGCTCATGACGCTCTTCGGCACGGGCTGCATGCTGCTCAAGTTCAAGCGCGCGGACCTGCCGCGCTCGGTCGTGGCCCCGTGGTGGAGCTGCATTGTCGGCGTGGGCATGGTGATGACCACGTTCCTGGGCAACTTGCTGGGCGACCCAACCATCCTCACGTACTTTTCCATCTACTTTTTGATCGTGCTGTCGATCGTGACGATCATGTTTGAGCGCACGTTTATCCTGCGGCTGTGCATGTACAGCGCGCAACGGCTGTGCCCGTCGCGGAGCCGCCCGAAGCACGACTTTGGCATGATCGACTATGAAGAGACCGAGGCGCTGCGCACGGGCGCGCGTGGCGGCAAGACTATCGCGCGGATCATTCGCGAGATCAATGAGCAGGCCGTGTTCTTCTTCTGCAAGACGCCCAACCTCTCGACCCTGAACAAGGCGATTCTGTACGTGCGCACGAACGAGCAGACCCACACGATGTACATTGTCCACTGCCACGCGCCGGGCACGCCTGTACCCGAGGGCTTTGAAGAGACGGTAGCGCTCTTTGACCACATCTACCTCAAGATCAAGATTAATTTTTTGAGCGTGGAAGGCAACTTTGGACCGGCCATGGTCGAGTGGCTCGCGCGCAAGTACGAGCAGCCCAAGAACATGATGTTCATCAAGCAGCCCAACCACGACTTCGTCCACACGGTCGCCTCACTCGGCGGTGTGCGCCTGATCACAGCCTAAATGGGGGCTCGTTGGAGGCGTTCAAGTTTTGCGTTTATTTGGATCCATTTTCTTCTTTTCCCCGATGGACGGGGCGCTCGTTCCAATTCAGTGGAAAATGAGGACATACCTAGAGCGTCCCGACCCCGAGGCAGGACTACAGTTCCCTGTCCCCCATTTGTGGGTGTGAGGTGGACGACGCCGTGTCCTCTCTCACTTATTGCACACCCAATTGATCCACTTGTGAAGTAAAATGCCATGTACTTCTCAAATATATCACTATTTTCTCATACAGCCACCATCATCTCAGTTGGGAGAGCGGATCTCTCCACAGATTGTGGCACAGTGGAAAGATTTAGTCGAGTCCACTGGAATGGTAGACATGAAAAGGAGCCTCTCGCTGGGTGATTCACTTCACGAAGCGCAAAGTTGTCCCAGCCGCGCAGATCTGGCGCGTCTTCTGCTTTGCCACAGTGGGGTGAGTGGGTGGAGAAGCGAAAGGGGGGGGCGCATGCATTTGTGGGGGTATGTGGTTTTTTAAAAAGTCACGGGTGACAGTGGAATTAAATATGCGAGTATGGGGCGCGACGTCGCTGGTAGCGCTATGAAGTGATGAGGTCTACTGTACAAAACTGCGTCGAGTGGCGGCCTGCGTGGAGCGATGGACGGTCGATTCCGATGGCGGCGTCCCTCGCTCCCTCACTCGTCTTCCTCTTCTTCGATGGTGGCGAGCTCCACCTTTTTCTTCTGGCGCGGCGGCGGGCGGCTCGTGAAGCGCGCCTCTTGCTCCTCCAGCTTCTTGACGCGCTTAGCGGCCGATGACAGGTGCACGCGGCGTGCGCGGGTGCGATGTTCCGACCGCCGACCCGTGGAACTCGCAAAGCTCAGCAGATCGTTCCGCGCGCCAGGATCCGAGTGGCGGCCAGCGACCGTCGTCTGATACTTTGTATTCTCCCAGTCCGAAAGCCGACCAGGTCGGTTGGCGTTGGCGGCAGTGGAGTTGGCGATAGCGTTGGCGTCGTCGTTGAACGAATTGCGCGACGACCGCGATGTGCGGCCATAGTCCAACAAGTTGGGCAACGACGTTTTCTTTCCAGTGAGAACGCGTCCGTCGTTTTGACTGTCGCTCGAACTGGGTACATGAAAAGTCGTACGCAGGTTAGACGCTGTGTTGTTCTGTGAGAACAGTTCCGAGGAAGAATTATTCTCGCCAGAAGCTGGAATCAATTCCGCTGGAACACTTGGGTGCTCTTCCTGTTGTTGGTTATCCACAGAGCCGCTGCGCGATTCACGGAACGACGAGATCCGCCCATGAGGCGTCGCCGCAAACAAGTGGTTCGAGTTGGTACTGGTCGTGCTGGTGGCCGAATGGAGGAACATTTTGTTCCGCACATCGTCTTCGCTGTCGCTCATGTTCACGTTAAGATACGTGTAGCGCATGTCGTTCACGTCCAGAAACTGGTCCATGAGCTGGCGCGTGCGACAGGTCATGCTCTCGCGACACGTACGCGCGTGCTTGGCGACGGCGTCGAGGAACGCGTTGAGTCCGACGCGGCGCGACTCGAGCACCTTCTCCTTCGTGTTCCAGAAGAGCCGGCGGCTCGGGAACTGCATGAAGCACGTACGCTTGGACAGGATAGAGCAGTGCGAGCACAAGTCGCCGTCCTTGACGGCGTCCTCGAGGCGCAACTTGAAGAGACGGAACTCGGAATACCGGCGGTACACGGTCCAGTTGAGCCCCGCTGTGCGCTCGTCTGAGACGCGGATCACGTACTGCGTGTGCGTGTGCGAGTTGGACGTCGACGGCTTAGTCACGTGCGCGATGCTCGTGTGGAGCACGCTCTGCGGCGCGGATAGCGGCACCACCATGGTTGTGCGTGTGAGTGGGGGGAGGGGGGGGAGTACCTAGTTGGATTAATTGAGTCTCTTGCAGCCACGGAGAGAGAACCGATTGCGTGTGGCCGAATGGAATCGCGGAGTGAGGAAGGCTCTTGATGCACGCGTGGGCCGTCGCCGACTCGGCGTGCAAGTCACTAGGTGAAAGCCGCGCCACAGTGGGAATGCGCCATGCTTCTGTTCGGGTCGGAAATGAAAAAAAAGAGACTGCCACATTATTAGGGTTTGATAGGGGTAGGTGATCGAACAGCCGTTTCCAAGTTGGCCGTCTCAAAATTGGAGACTCCAACGAAATCGTTGGAATTATGGATACCCCGCTCAATCCGATTGAAACTGTCATGCTTCCTGTCGATTTAGAAACTCTTTTGTTTTATACCCTGCTGAAGTCGATATTGTGATGAAGAATTTTGATCCAGCAGCTGAATGATGATAGAGTTGAGTGGGGTTCTTCATCAGAAATTCGGACACCCATTGGCCACCAAGGACTTGCAATTTGTATGGGGATCTTTCGTCACATTTCTGTAAAAGCAACTTGACCGTCCAGCAAGTCGCCGTCACGACTTCTTGTAGTTTCGGATCTCCTAAAGTTCAAGATGTGATTCCCTAGCCCGTCCAACCCATTTAGGACTGGACAAAAATCGGGTTCGCGCTCCATTGTGGAATGTGTTCTTGAAAGAGGACTCTCCACAACCTACGCCCCTATCTCTCAACGTACTCAGGGGTGGATCGAGACTTTCGAATTGAGAGTCTTCCGTCACGCAATCTTCGGTGACCTTTGTTCTTCATCGCAAGATGCTTGTTTCACCCAACCCAGTTGGTCAATCACTTTGTGTTCCACAAAGTTGAACGCGGCTGGTCAGTATCTTTGAGGCATGTTCAAGTTGGCCTGCCGTTCCCAGAGACACCCTAAATACTTCAGGCCCTGAATTATTCAGGGTGTCTCTGGGAACGACCCTGAAATCTCCAGGTTGTCTACGTAGGCAACAGAGATTTCAGACAATAGAGAACATCACAGTTCACTCTATAGAACCGTCACCTGTATCAGGTGTGTCCTGTGTAGTACTGAACTAAACCACTATGTTTGGGAACTCCCAACACACAAGATCTCTCTGACTTTCTTCAAACTCTGAAGAGTTAGAGCACTGATCTGAAGACTTTGGACTGAAGTTCCTTGGATGGGTTCAACACCGCCAACATACAGCACCAGTTCCGAACACAAAGGCTAACTTCAACGCAGATGGGCCATTCTCGCCCCAGCTGCCAATATGGCTTGTTGCATGAATCCAATCCGGTGGTGGAGTGACTGGTTCTGTATACAGTACTGTACAGGATGATGAGACTTATTCTTATTGCCCACCCAGGCAAGAGACCTTCATCTACGATGGTTGATGATCTCTCCACAATCACTGCTGCTGGGAGGAGTGATTAGCTCCTCGAAGGAGGAGTCCTTCATCAGTGATGAAGCTGGCGATAGGAAACATGGCTTCCTTTCGTGAGTAACATCCATGGTCAGACACTCTCTGAGAGAGAGCCTCTTCTCAGAAGCTTGAGACGGATGCAGTTCCCACCATATCTCTTCTCGAGAACAAGCCTGCGACGACTCAATAGAACCACTTGCATTAAGCAAGAATCTGTGCCCTTGATTCGCTCAGTGTTGTTCCAAGTAGAACATTTTCACGCACATACGATTTACAGTAGCATTTATTAATATCGCATGGTGTACAGTTCGCTAGGCGTACGGTGGGAATGCGGTCGCGTAAGGGAAACACCACGTGTGTAACCCAGGCGGATCACCAGACGACTAAAAGCGCCCCATCTCACTGCACCACACCAAAAAACAAGAACAAAAGAAAGTGGATGAGAAAGCAATGCTACGCTGGTGGCCGTTCTGTATGCCCGACATTTCTACCTTGTAGCCATACCACCGCACTACTTGTCGCTGCTCGCGGAGGCTGCTACGTCTGGCGGCGTTGCCTCCGGGACGATGTCCACCATTTTCTCGAGCGCCGGTGGCTGGACGGTGTAGAGCCGCTTTTCGTCCTCGAACGCGTCTTTGAACTCGCGCACGATCTTCATCAAAATGTCCATTTTCACGTTCACGCCCGAGAAGATGGCCTTGGCGTCGTAGCCCGACTCGAGCGCCCCGATGTAGACGGCCGCGTACGCCACCATGAACGGAGGGTAGAGGAAAATGATGTCGGTGCGGTACGCGTATTGGACAAGTTGCCTGGGCGGAAGAAGCGGATATCAGATGGGAGGGGGCGATTGCATCACACGCACACGCGCACGGCGCTGGTCTAAACTCACCAGGAGAGCTGGAGACAGTCGTCGTGGAGATCAAACTCATCCAGGAATCTGTGAATTTGAATGTGCCGGAGGGTTAGTCGCCACAGATTTATAAGCTTTTGCCTCGATAGTAACTCAGGCGCACGTACGCGAGCAGAGGGGCGAACGGGTGGAACAAAATGAGGTCGAATTGGAGCGCCTCCACCACGTAGAACTCGCACTCGAGGATGTCGCGGTCCTGGAACGTATACATGACTTCGTCCTCGTCGACTCCAGCTGCAGAGAGACAGCCAATATTAGCCATTAAGACACTAAAACAATGAAGATGGATGCGACCCACTGGTGGTGTAGTGGTGAAGCACAGATGCGACCGCGCCGAGAGACAACTGATTCTCCTCCACTTTGGACGCGAGGAAGAAGACCGTTCCGACGACCAAGTGCGGGTCAAAGTTACAGAAGCTCTGCCTGTAAGCCACATTGTGAGAATGTAGAAATGAGCAGGTCTCCACGTGAGTCCACATTCAATCAGATCCACCCACGTCTGATAGAAGCGGCGGTAGAAGATAACCGCCGTGTAGATAATGATCTGGCGCACGTGGAGGCGCTGGCCGATTTCTTCGAGCACTGCAACCACAGGACAACATCTACATTAGCGATTGGCCCGTGCGTATGCATGGAGTATGGAAACAGCAGCGCACGCACGAGCGATGTTGGCGAGGTGGACACTGTCGATCTCGTCCTCGGTCAGCAGGCGGCGGTCGAGTGGGTTTCGTCGGCGCAGGTCGCTCTTGGTCACATCTTTCATCCAGTAGAGGCTACGAGAAAGGGGCAGAGCGAATCTAAGAGGTTAAAAGACCGCGCAGAACCGCGAATCCACGAAAAACTGTGCCGCACTAGTGCGTCGACTGCCAGAAGTTGGTCCCCATTTTCGTCGCCCTTGGTTGCGAAGACCTCCTCGTTTTCCGATTCTGCAGGTAGGACCTTCATTCCGATATCGTCCGGATAAATATGAGGTACAGTACGACCTTCTATACACATCGGCGTATACTATTCGAAATCGAACCCATCTCATCAACAAAGGCTGCACGTCGATTGACTCTTTACGGAATCACTCTGCTCGCCTACTGCGTTCTACGTAATCGCTCTACAGATCGCGGTCTAATTCCTCGTCGTTCGCCTCCTCCTCCTCGTCCTCTTCCTCGAGGATCTTGGTAAACTTGGCGTCCGCGGCGGCCTCGTCTTCGTCGTCCTCGTCGCGGAGCAGATCCTGGAGGTCGGGCACCTTGACGGCGTCAATGTTGTCCTGGTCCTTCTGCGAGATGTCCGAGAGCAGCTTGCCGCTGTAAATATCGTCAGTGAACTGCTTGGTCAGCGACATGTAGTCGTCGAAATCGGTCGGCTGGTTCTTGATCCATACGCAGAACACGGCGAACGCGACGATGCCGAGCAGCCGCCACTTGCGCTCGCCCGGGTCGGTCGCGCGCATCGAGTACAGCGGCTTGAACGAATCAGCCACGCCGAGGTCGTCGTCGAAAATGTTGGGCAGCAGCCAGTACTCAAAGCCGACCATCCACAGCACGAAAAAAATGAACAGTCGCACCACGACAAACACGGCGATAAAGATGAGGAAGGTGACGGACAGGTACCACAGCGCGACCTTGGCCCACTGCGGCCAGATCGGGAAGCACGTGATCACCAAAAACCCAAAGATCAGCAGCGCCGTCAGGATGTTGCGGAACGTCTTGGAACCTTCGTACATCCACGTGTAGTAGCCGTTGGTCGCGAACTCGTCGCTGCGCGCGGGCGTCAGCAGCTTGCGGTTCTTCGCGTCGCGCTCCGACCGGTGGATG
Organism: Pythium dissimile; assembly: GCA_023336445.1. NCBI lineage: Eukaryota > Oomycota > Peronosporomycetes > Pythiales > Pythiaceae > Pythium > Pythium dissimile. The sequence continues at coordinate 2,166 of JAADWZ010000199.1, read as the reverse complement.
AAGCCATGCGTGAGCAGCGCCTGGCCCACCGACACCACCTGGTCTTTTTCCGTCAGGTCCGTGAACAGCTTCCTCGCGCTCGGACTCTCCAGCAGGAACGACGCTAGCTTGTCGCCGCGAAAGTATTCGACGCGCTTGCCCAGCTCGATGGCCTGGCGCACGGGCATGCCCTTGCGGCCGCGCAGCAGATCGGCCATCTTCTTGGCGCCGGCCTCGCCTTCCCAGGAGTGTCCAGTCTGTTGGTGACATAAAGCAAAGCAGCTCTCAGTTAGACCAGTGCGCGTCTCGACTGCTTAGTAGTATGATAGACGCGTACCGCGGCCTGGTCGGTCTTCTTGTCCGCGGTGTCGGCCATCGTTGCTCTCTGAGGCTTTGTGCTTGGGCGATGGAAAGGGGGAGCGAGAATGCTGCAGCTACGCTGGGTCGTCCGATGTGTTCCAGAGTGTTGTTCCGTTCTTTTCTGTCTCTTCGGGTCCACCCTCCAGTCTGGCAGCGTTTAGACCTCCCCTCAATGGGCAACCTCCCCAACACGATGTGTCGTAAAAGTTCCTCAACTTGCAATGCAGTGACGTGGCCAGCGAGCAGCAGAGGCCACTCTCACGAGGGGGCAGTGCGTAAGTCACGTATCATTCTAGTGGTACACACAACGGGTACACTGTACCGTTGCAACCAATATCAACCCTTGCTCGAAGGAGAAAAGAAGACCAACACGACCGACAGACCCCTCCAAAGCCCGGGGACAATGATGAGCAGCCCCACGCGAATTGGCGGCGCCGGCGCCGTGGTCCAGTTGGACGTCGCGGCCGACGGTTACACCGGCGCCGCGTACCTGGTTACGCCGGCTTCCCATATCGGCCGCGTGGTGACGGGCGTCGTGCTCATGGGCGAGAGCAGCGCAGCGTCCGAAGCCAGCGTGCTCGAGCGGCTCGGCCTCGCGAGCGTCGCGTTCGCCGACAAGCTCGCCGAGCAAGGCTACAAGGTGCTGGTGGTCGAGTGCGCTTCCGCCAAGTTGGCGGATAATGCGGCAGACGTGGCGGCCACCACGCTGCGCGCCGAGCAGGCGGCCGCGTTCCTCCGGCAGCACCACGACATCCAGCGCGCGGCGCTGCTGGGCTACGGCGCCGCCGCCGACGTGGCACTGGCGATGGTGGCGACGCAGCACCACGCAGCCTTCGACTGCTACGTGGCGCTGGCGCCCGACGGCCGCGTCGCGTGGTCGCCCACTGCTAGTACGAGTGAAGAACCCGTGGTGCTGCCACCCACGCTCGTGCTGGTCGGCGGTAATACGAGCTATGCGCGATCCGACAGCGTGCGTGGTGTTGCAGTTCAGATTGGCTAGTGGACGGAATTGGGTCTAACAGCGATATGGTATGGTATGGTAATGGTATGTATTGCATTGACTTGCAGTTCCAGCAGCTGGAGCGTCTGTTTGACGCGCACCCAGCGACGGAACCAGGCCCGCTGCGCTTCCGATCGCGCGTGTTCGCCCACCAGGCCAAAGGCTTTGCATTTTCGGCCATCACCGACGAAGATGCCGCCACGCAGGCGATCGCCGAGGTGCTCGACTGGCTCGTGCTCCACTTGCACCGCTTCCGACTCGCTGCCTGCACCAGCGACACGGACCCCTGGTGCGCACCTTTTCCTTTTTTTTGTTGGAACTGAGAACTGGTTTTTTCTCGGGATGGCCATTGTGATAAGAAGTGGATATGTGCACATCAGGTGGCCGCAGGGCCGCAACGGCCCGTTCTGCAACGTGGGCCAGAAGACGTGGCAGGAGACGCGAGACAAGTGGCTGGCGCAAACCATGGAGCGGTAGGTTTGAGTCCGAACCGAACCAGGCGAGGATGAGAGTTGGTTGAGAGTGTTTAAGCTATTTCTTCTATTACACTGTAGACCGCCCCGGCCGCCGCCCGTGCCCAGCCACGTGCTCTTCGACGGGCTCTCGAGCATGCGGAGAACCTTTGATCTGCCGCACCGCATGGCGCTGGGCGACATTGTGGAGCTGTTTGTCGAGATCTGGGAGGTGCAGCAGTGACAATGACACATTCAGGTAGTGACCGTGATGGAATACAGGACGACCCGTCTCTAGCCTAGCACTCCCCATTTGCCCACTCACCTACCTCACCCCCACGGCCTCCGTCCTCTCTTTGCTAATTATGGTTTAGG